>VKHI01000525.1:3248-21685 GCA_015145745.1 Poterioochromonas sp. DS
GGTAAGTGGTCTTGGATGCGACCTCCCAGGTTATGATACTGCCATGGTCGAAGGTTCAGAGAGTCTCCTGTGAGTAGCACCTGATAAGCTGGCTTGCCGTTGAAAGTCTTGTGATGGTGGCCATCATAGATGAGAGCAGTGTTAGACTCGGTTCCGAAGTTTCGAGGGTAGACAAATATAATGAGTGCAAGTGCTAATGCAACAATAGTGAGGAGAACGAGCTGGATTAATTTGCGAGATGAAGCATAGAGAAGCTTATTCGCCGTGAGATAGCTGATCTCTCCAGTCTTTTCACTTCCATCACTATTCTCCAAGCTTATTAATTCCTCGTTTTCTGAGAATTGATTAGGAGGACATTCTTCGTCAAATCCCATCATTTCGAGAGAGATTGCAACCTCAGTAGGGTCATTGTCTGGGTCATTGAGAAAAGTTTCCATTCGACAAACTCGCCCTTCTCGAACTTGAGGCTTTTAAATGAACTGAAATAAGCCAAAGGGTTGTTGTCGAGCCTAGATGTTGGACTTGCATCAGTATCTCGTCCATTCCATCCTTCTTCTCATCTGCTCCCCGGGCCTCTTGGCAAGGAGCGAAATAAGGAAGCGTTGACCACTCTCCTAACTTTTAAATTTACGCTATACTATCTCCTAACTTTTAAATTTACGCTACATAGGGAAAGAGAAAGAGATGATAAATCTGTTCTCATTCAAATTGGTTTACAAGTATGGAAAGTACAAGGTTATGATTCTTTAACATATGAACGAATAATAGCGACAAGGTGGTAGCTATAGATTCAACACGAGAAATCTATCTGAATTATATTTTCAGAGAAGAAAAAGAAGACTGGGAACACTTTAATTCAACACGCGAGGTGCAATAGATGGTGCAGTATAGAGCAAAGTTCCATCCTACAAAGACAGATTGATCAAATCATACGATTCGTACTTGAAAATTTTTCACTGACCTGATTGTAATACTTACTAACTAAAGCACTCTTACTTACTTCAAAGGAAGTAAATCCACTTTGAGCACCTTCACGATTATCCAACGCAACATAAAACTGTAAAGATTCCTTAGGAATGTTATTACGATTTGATAGACGATAGCAGCAAGTCGCTCCCATGCCTGACAGGAAATGATTGACTGAAGGAGCAGCAGGATCAACAATGTGCTCCATGCAATGGTCATGACCAGAAAGATAATGAGCATTGTATTGTTGAAGTAAAGGTAATAAGTGAGTAATTAATGATTCCGTGTTGCCATGTTCGCAGGCGGAGTATACCTGACGCAATCAATAAGGTCCAGTGAGGAGGAGATTGAATGTGTTAAACTTACCGGATAATGTCCAGATACAAGGATATAATCAGCCTTGGATTGACTTAATTGAGTCTCAATCCAAGTCCATTGTTCGGTAGCATATGACTTAGCTTTAAGAGGAAGAGGATCGAAGTATCCTGCCTCTGCCTCATCACTCTTCTCATTAGAAGACGCTAAATTCACTAGGAAACACATTCATTGAGATAAAATATAACTTTATTTGGTAAGATTAGGGATAGCTTCTATACCTGTGTCAATAACGATGATGTCGATAGTTGCACCATCCTCTGCTGTGAAGGACTTAGTGTAGTAATTGGTTGGTAAATGCCAACGAGCAGAATATTTAGTATATTCAATCTGAGCTGTAGTATTTCCTTTATAATCATGATTACCGAGAACAGCATACCATGGTGTCTGTAAGGAAGAAGGGGTATAAACATTCTCAAAGGTTGCTTTAAAACGATCATCGAATTCATCGATGACTCCTTCATGATAGAAATTATCACCAACAGCTAATACAAATTGACTTTTTAAAGCTGTAGCTACTTTATCCATGCCGATGACAGATGCTGCTTGACCAGGAGTATAGTAAGGACGATATTCCATTCCTAAAGTGCAAGAAAGAAATTAGACACATAATTCACCCCAGAAAAAATATTCATTACCTCCCCAATCTCCAATAGCTAAGAAGCTCAAGGCATCTACTGCTTGGAATAAGGTAAGTGAGAAAATCACTAAGCAAATTACAAACGAAGCGATCATGGTCAAAACAACGAAAATGATTGAATGTTTGATCGGTAGATTTCGGTATTGCGGTTGTTGTCGGTACAGTGGTCGAGGGGCATGGGCTTGGGCAGGAATGTTCTTCAAAGAAACGAGATTTTGGTTTGAATCTCATTCTTCAGACCCGTTGCCAGTAGATAGATAGTCATGCAAGAGATATTAATGATGGAGCGAGTGGGCATGGAGACTTCCAGCAAGACTTTTCTCGATGAATCAGAATCAGATTCTGATCCTTTAGTAATGATTGAACTGGTGCTTTCGAAAGAGGGACGAGAATTCGATGAAGAATGTCCACCTGATTCGGTTCAAACGAAAGATATAGACTTTGATATTAATGATGAGGGTGACAAGAATGTTGATAGCTCTCTCACTGCGAATAAGCTTCTATATGCTTCATCTCGCAAATTAATGCAGCTCATTTTCCTCACTATTTTGGGACTAGCCATTGCTTTGTTTAAATTCGTATGGCCACGAAACTTTGGAACCGAGCCCAACACAGCTCTCATCTATGATGGCCACCATCACAAGACTTTCAACGGCAAGCCAGCTTATCAGGTGCTACTCACAGGAGACTCTCTGAACCTTCGACCATGGCAGTATCATAACCTGGGAGGTCGCATCCAAGACCACTTACCTACAATAGCTCTGTTCTTCAAACAAGAGTCATTGGCTTCCTATACCATGGCGGATCTCAATGCGATGGTGAGGAAGCAGATTAAGTCGCAGCCAGACTTCACCTTTGTTTGCGGAGATACAGATGTGTCTAGCTCTGGAAACGACGAATGGAAGATGACACCAGACCAGGTCGAGCAAGTACACGCATATTATAAAGCCAATATGACGCAGCTCATAGATCAACTTCGCCAAACAGGATCTTTTGTAGCTTTCTCTGGACCATTTCTTCTGGGAGAGCATAAGGTAGAGCCAGTCTTCTATGACATTACAAGTCAGCAAATCTTCAACCACAAACAAAACCAGCTTAGAGAGTATACCAAAATGAATGCAGATGTGTGCACAGCAGCAGGAGTGAAGTACATCAACCTTCACAAGCTATTTTCACATCAACTCCCTCGAATATGGCCCTTCGCATCATGGTACGTGACAGCTGACGGAGAGCATCCGAATCAATATGGAACGATTTTGATGGCACGAGAATATGCCTTAGCAATCAAAGAATGGTTGAAACTACCAGACTCAGCATGGAGGGATTGATTAATGTTGAGTAACGTTATGAACTTCTAATTTTCTTATTATTCTATCATATGAGCAACACTTTCTTATGATTTTCTTATTCTTTTCAATTAGTTTTCGTCGTGATTTACTCATTGACGTGCTTGTTGTAGTTCCCTCATTTTTTTCTTTATTTTTTTTGAGCTGCCCGATCACTATCTATATTACTATTTTATATTTGACGAGATTCATTATAGCCTTCTATCTCTTTCTCTTTCTGTTTCTTGAAGTATGAGTTGCCCGAGCTTAGGATGTGAAAAGTGCTTAAAATGCTTAATATGATCTAAACTGTAAAAAAGATTCTTCGATTCGTATTTTACCTACAAACCATTTGTTTTCAGAGTTTTATTTTAGTGTATGCAATCGAAAGAAAGTCTTTTTCACTCTCTTTTACTTCAGATAGGATAAATAAATCTCTTTTACTTCACTCTCTTATACTTTTGTTAGTTTAATTATTGATTCTCAACATATCTTAGTTCTACAGGAGCATGATAAATATACTCCGAAGAGAAGATACCTTCACCACGCGTCATTGATCTAAGTACTGTAATATACCCTAATAACGGCTGTAGAGGAGCGATAGCATTAATCACACTATGAGCAGAGTCAGGGATAGGAGTTACTTCAATATCAGAGGCTCGTCTCTTAGAGGTAAGATCTGTCATGACGTCACCCATAAATTCATTAGGAATATCTATTTCTACTGTCATCATTGGTTCTAATAGTTGTTGATGCTCTTTATTTTTCATGAACTGTCTCATTGCCATAGCAATACAAGCTCTGATAGCACCTGCTGTCGTAATACCTGGAATCTTATCAATCTCTTTAATGACAACTTTCATAGCAATGGCAGGATATCCTCTAGGTCCACGTGAAAACGCAGCTTGGAATGATTCATTCACTGTATTAAACTCATCTGCAGTTAGTTTCTTCTTTGCATCTGGGTGAATCTCATAGATAGCAGAGGATTGTTCTTTAGCAGTAATGACATGATCACTACTACTATTATCATTATTACTATTATCCTCTAATAAAGATGAAAATTCAAATAACATCTTCGCATATAATCGTTTATTATCTTCAATAATACGATCATAGGTATATGAAAATTCAACATTTTGTATATAAGGTTGTAGTGATTCACGATAATGGATTGATGATTTACCTTTTGTAATTGGTATCTTATATTGTCTCATAATTTTATCACATACTATATCTAAATGTAATTCACCTAATCCGTATAATATTATCTGTTCAGTATCTTGATCAATTTCCATTAATAAGGATGGGTCTTCTATTGTTAGAATAGTTGTTAATATTTTCTCTAATTCTTTTTGATCTATTGTTCTTTCTGGTTCAATTGATAATGAATAAACTGGTTTAGGTATAATCATACCTTGTAAATAAAATTGATTAAATATTTTCTTTTCATGATGACTAATAATTGTATCACCAATTCTTGTATATTTACAACCTGTTATACATGCTATATCACCATACGGTATAGATGATATTGGATTAAATTGATTCGATGATATTTCTAATATTTGAAATATTCTTTCATCTTTTTGTTTGGTTGTGTTATAGATAGCTTGTTTACTTTCTAATGAACCTGAAAAGATACGAATAAATGCCATCAAACCTTTATTCACATCATTTACTACTTTAAACACTTGTCCAAGTAAGATTTTCTCAGTGACCTTTGGATCAGTATTTGGTGGTGGGAAGATTGCTGTTGCTTTAGGATCGGTGAGGTGGAGCATTTGACGTGGTTGGATTTCTTTGGGATTTGGTAGGAAGCAGAGAATACTGTCTAAGAGGGCATTGATTCCAAAACCTTTAATCGCACTACCACAAATCACTGGAATGACTTTTCTTTGTTTAATTACTCGTTGAAGTGCTTGGAAGAGTTGAGAGTTTAGTTCTTTCTGACCAAGGATTGACGGAGTGTCATCAGAAGAAGAGAGGAATTCAAGATAATAATTCATAAATGTTTCATCATAATCAGCAATTATATCAATTAATTCTTGTTTCTTTTCCATCAAAGTTTCATATAAATTATTAGATTCTGGAATTGGTGTTACCCTAGGTTGTAAGAATTCTCTCTCATCTTTCTTCTTGTTGTTATTATTAGAGGATTTCTTTAATGCCTCTTCTTTATCCTTTTTCTCGTCCCAAACAAAAGATTGTTCACTTAATAAATCAATAAAACCTAAGAAACGAGGTCTTTCTGCTCCTTTGACGTTCGTATCATAGATAGGGTGGTGTAAAGGTAGTGTTGGGATGTGCAGTTGTTTAGGGATAGTTGACATCGCATAGTGAAAATCCGCACCATCTCTATCCATTTTATTGATAAATGCTATAGCAGGAATGTTTCTACCTGAAATCTTCTTCCAAACAGTCTTTGTTTGACATTGAACACCAGCTACAGCGTCTAAGATCAGAACACAGCCATCAATGACTTTTGTTGCAACTTCAACTTCCATGGAGAAATCAATATGTCCAGGCCTATTTCAGATATAATAAGCTAGAATAGGGAATAAAGTCGAGAACCTTACGTGTCAATTATGTTGATTTGATGATCTTTCCACTTGCAGGAGATAGCAGCAGCTGCAATAGTGATTCCTCTTTCCTTCTCTTGAGGAAGGAAATCCATTACAGTATCACCATTATCAACCCTTCCAATATAATCAGTTTTTCCTGTTAGATAAAGAATATGCTCTGTAGTTGTAGTCTTTCCTGCATCAATATGAGCAAGTATTCCGATGTTACGAAGATGACTAGAAAAGCTTCTCACGCCAATCAAAGCATTCATTTGCCGACTAGAGGTAGTCTTTTTTCTTTCTAGCAGAGACAATCTCCTCAAAATCATTCGACTCTGATGATGTAGCATCGTAATTGTCAACCAAGAAAAATCAAAAACTTCTCTATCTATTATATCAAGCGATATCTATTGTATCGAGATAGAACAAACGCTGTATTGAGCACTTCGACCTATGAATGAATATTTTTTAACAATCTTCTTTATTTTTACAAAAAAGAAAAGATTTCAATGATTTTATGGGCTAATCTTTAATTTTTGTACTTGATTCTTTGTTGATAATAATGGTAATAATTCTTTTTCTTTATCATATAAACCCACTACACCGCCTGTATGAATAAATAAAACTTTTTGACCTTTAATAAACCATTCTGGATTATTTTTAATAATAACTTTCACAAAATGATATAATGCTTTTCCTGAATAAACAGGATCAAATATTATTCCAGTTTTTTCTGCAACTTCAATTAAATATTTTAATTCATCTTCTGTAGATCTTGCATATCCTATACCTTGACCATTATATATATTACACCACCCTGTAACTGGACCTAATTCATCAAAATTTAAACCAATTGATTTTGCTACTTCCTCAATATGATTGTAGAAATACTCTGGACTATCACAGACTCCTACTGCATGTAATTTACTTGATATTCCTGATAATTTTGCTCCAATAGCTAATCCAGCGACTGTACCACCAGAGCCACAAGCAAATACAATATGATCGTACGACTCTTGTGAAGTTTCTAAAATTTCTCGAATACATTCAATGTAACCAAAGAGACCAATCGCATTACTTCCACCGACTGGAATGACGTATGGATTCTTTCCTTGCTCTTTTAATTGCTCTTCTAACATATGACAAAGATTATCACTTCCAATCTGCGCGTAAGTCGAGGCAGTTACAGTGTAGATTTGAGAGCCAACCATTCGATCAAACAAAAGGTTACCAGTCAAACCAATTTCCTCATCTTCCTGAGCTGCTCTTCCACCAGCTTTACGAAGTATAAGATGAGGTTGAAATCCTAATTGTCGTGCAGCAACGGCTGTGGCTCGACAGTGGTTAGACTGGATTCCTCCAATAGTGATGACACTGTCATGGTTATTATGTATGGCTTCAGCCATAAGAAATTCTAATTTCCTCACTTTATTACCAGATAAATCAAAAGATGAAAGATCATCTCGTTTAATGAAGGTTGATAATCCTAATTCTTCTAATCCCGGAATTGCAAAGTTTTGGATTGGTGTGGGAAATCTGCCAAGAGGAACTCGGAAAGCTGGGATTGTATGAGCGAAAATTCCACCACGAGCATTCAGTAACCACGAAGGTGGATTGTAATGGAGCAATTGATCTAACATGATCTTCTCTCGATCTTTTCTTTCTGTGAGAAATTAAGAAAATTCCTCATTTCTTTAAGCAATTGCTTAATAATAAATGCTGAACCAGCAACTTTATTCATCCTTTGTATTGCAATTATGAAGAAGGTTGGTGGTTTCAGTGCGGAGAGTCGATCGATATCTACTTCTACAACGCTACATGGTCTTGATTACGCTTCGATGAGATTACCGAAACTTATTGCGTTTGATCTGGATGGAACTGTTTGGACTCCTGATATGTATCAACTTTGGGGAGGAGGGCCTCCTTTCAAGCATCATAGCAATGGAAAAGATCTTATTGATCGCGCTGGAACCTCAGTACGTCTTCTAGGAATTACGGCACAGATATTAGCCGATATTCACTCGAACGAACACTTTCGAAACAAAGCCACGAAGATTGCATGGGTATCTTGTACCGATGAGCCTGAATGGGCAGATGAATGTTTAGCCAAGTTTAAAACAGCACATGGTCTTCCTTTAAATGCTGTTGTTGATTCTAGTGAGATCTACAAGTCTAATAAACAAAGTCATTTCCGAAATTTACAAAGGAAATATCCTGACATAGCATTCGAAGATATGCTATTCTTTGACAATGAAAGTGGGAATATTAATACCGTATCTAGATTAGGTGTGAAAAGTATTTATTGTCCTGATGGTATGACGAAAGAGGTGTGGGAACATGGTCTGAGACAATACCATGATAGTCCCCACCATAACAATGCACCCAGGAAGTAGTTCGTTAATGGATACGTATATTATACATAGAAAGATTATAAAATGTAAATAAGAACAGAAAGTGGATCATTCAATGTGATTATTTGAAATTTGTAGTATTAATATGAATGACACGAGCAAATGATAAACGAGAGAATAATCGTTGACAAAAACTAGAAACAGTGAAAGAATCATAGATTTCACAGTATCTCTTTCTTCTTTCCACTGCTTCGATGAAGATGAGGGTGATAGGATTGAATAAAGCCACTGTACTTCCTGCTGTAGGATACAAAAGAAGTTCCCTTGCCTGAAGTAGATGATGAAGATAACGCTCTTTCTCAGATTGTGAAATACTTCGTAGAGAAATCGCCATGTTAAGAAGAGAAATGCTTTCAGGGAACCGAATAGTGAATTTGGAATAATCAATCAATTCTTCAAAGGGTAACGCGATCCAATCAGCTACAATCACTGGAATACACTTTCCTAATGAAATAATATCAAATAAACGACTAGAAGAACTTGTATCTCCTCTAATGCTAAGGCAGAACTCTGATTGTGACATCATTCCTAAGTAAATCTCTCTTTCGAGAGAATCGCCGTTAGTCACATGGATCTTTACATCGTTCAGTGCCTTGCTCTCTTGAGATAAGGAGTATCGCAATCCATGGAACGGGTTATCTTCACCGTGAAAAAACATTAAAAGATTTTTTGTAGCATTCATTTTTTCCTTTTCGTGTATCCTTCGATCAACATAGTACGGAACAATGAGATCTTTTGGAGAATATCCTCGGAAATCCAAATCAGTTCTTAAGAAAGATGCATGAGCAGAAATATCTTTGAGATATGAAGGTTCCATATCTCTGGGTCCTGTCTTGGGATGTGACGCAACTAAGAGAAAGTTGATACCCTTATTCAGTTGCCATTCAGGCAACGAAGATAATATCTGTGAAGCTTGCTCGAAATATTTCCATGACATTTTCCAATTTTCTTTCCGAAGTCCATACTTCCAGCAATAAGCGACAGTGTATGGATATAATCGAGGGACAAAGAATAAAGGTAAAGAAAAAGGATCAGAAACTGCAACAACATCGGTATAATGCAATAAACGGAATAATTTTTGTGTAGCAACAAGAAAATCTGGTAAAAGTAGTTCTAAATTGTGTTGGTGCGCTTGAAGTGATGGGTATCCCCAAGTTTTGCAATGCGCAAGCGCTAATCTTTGTATCTCCGTCTCAGGAAGTGGAAGGATTTCAACGGCATTTGTTAAAGCGGATAAATCAATTTTCATTTCTTCTATTGGTATTTTAAGAATCGTATATTGATGATCGACTAATATGAGTGAACTTTCTCCTTGCCCCTCTCCCCAAAAGAACGGTAATGGAGAACTGGGATGTTGCTTAACTTTCCAAAACACATATCCATAGAGGAACACGAGTAAAACATAAACCAAGCTGATTACTATTGCTACATACGCTACAACTTTCCTCTTCATTCTTCCTATCTCTATCTCTCTATCTCTCTCTGTCTCTCAAAGTCTTGAAATTCGTAATCCCTTCATCATTTCAAAGGGCAAAAGAGAATCTGCCCTTGCCCGAAGGTTCCGTTCAAGCCCATGCCAATATGACCGGTAATAGAGCTCTTGCCCTCACTTTGTTTGAAAAGAGTGTTGAATCATTCGAACATAATCAAGGAACAATCTACTGCATTGTTACTCACCTGTGTTGAATAACACCACATTCCTGACTTTTCCCTTCTGTAAACTTTGAAAGGAAGTTGATCATTGCTGTGTTCTTGGTTGACCTACAAAATTTATTTGAGTTTTGTTAAATCATTATTGGTTGAATTCTTGAATCCTTACGAAGTGAAAAGAAATGACAAAGTTTGTTGTAATTGATGATATTAATTCCAAGGAAAATACGGAAAAATATGAAAAGTATCAAAAGGTTGTCTTTGGATCAACGTTCATGAACTATGCGATGGCTCATTGGACAAGAAAGTAAGTTTCCTTACAACCCGTTCTCATTCACTTACTCACTGAAATTTCATGGAATAGATCGTATACTAATGTTAAAGTTTCTTTGATGGCCAGTGGAGTGAATCCGTTGACAGTTGCTGCAATGGATTCTGGATTTATGTTTACTTACGCTGGTGGATCATTCATCACCGGCCAGTTAGGTGATCGATTCTCTCCTGTCGCTGTTGTTGCAGGAGGATTATTTGGATCCACTATTTGCCTCTTATTGATTGTCTTTGGAGCTTCAACTTCAATCATTCATAATGCTGCGTTTTGTGGAACTTGGTTTTTGACCTGTCAGCTTGTGCACGGTGCTTTCCAAGCCACGGGTGGACCTGTCAATACTGCCATTATGGGAAATTGGTTTTCTTCCAAAGGAAGAGGTTTAATCTTCGGTATGTTCCGATCGTACTGTCTCATGTTTCTCTAATCGCTCGATATCTTAGGTTTATGGACATGCCATCAATACGTTGGTGATATTGCTGCTGCTATCTTCTCTGGTTGGATTTTACATTCTGGATATGATTGGAGATGGTGCATCACAGTTCCTGCTTTAATTAACGGTATTTGGGGTTTCATTAACTTGTGGACTGTTCCTAACACTCCTGAGGAGGCAGGGTAAGTGATCTTCCCTTATCCATGCTATTCTATAACTAATTTGGTTCCTACACAATAGAATTATCACAGAAAAATCCAAAGCTACAGTCCTTTCTCCATCTGGTGAAAAGAGTGAAGTCGCGGAAGCGCAACCAATTGGTTTTATTCAAGCTTTCATGTTACCAAATGTGATGAGCTACGCTTTGGCATTCGGATTTTTCAAATTAGTAAGTTATTGTAAAATGCTCTATATATTATTCATGATATCAAAATTTGAATGATTAGGTGAACTACGCAATGTTCTTTCAATTGCCTTTGATTTTAACGTCCCATTTTGATGCTTCTACTTCAAATGTTATCTCCTCACTCTATTCCGTTGGTATGATGCCTGGAGGAATTGTTTGTGGTTGGGTTTCTGATTTATATCATGGTCGTCGTGCTTGTGTAATTGCCACCTTTATGGGAATTTTATGTCCTTTATTATTGTTATTTGCATGGTATATGGACACTATCCCTGTCATCGTCTTATTAATACTCCTTGCTTTCATGGGATGTTTAGTTGGTGGACCTAACAATATTATTACATCAGCTGTTGCTGCTGATTTAGCTGATGATCCTTCAATTCAAGGAAATAATAAAGCATTAGGCACTGTGACAGGAATTATTAATGGATCAGGATCTGTCACCGCTGCATTTGGTCAATTAGCTATTCCTATCTTATTTGAATGGGGTAAAGCTGATGGTGTGGGATATCGCTATGTTTGGTACTTCTTAATTGCTTGTACCATTGCCGGAACATCATTAATGTCTGGACGTATTTACAAAGAGCTTTATCCTAACGAAGAAAATGATCGTCAACCATTATCAGCACAAGGAGCTGGTCACTATCGTGGTTATCAAGCTGTTCCAACACAAGAGGAAAAGGCTTAAAAGGTGGTAATAATTAAAGCTAGTATTATATTTTTGATTAAATGAAAAGGGTATTTCGTGTGAGAAAAGAAAGAAGAATAAGAATTCTATAGTTATAGACTTGTTACGAAGAAGGAATAAAAAGTGTTTCTAGTCCTTTCTAAGATTTTGTGGTGGTCCATGGTGTAGTTATGGTTCTCTTGACTTTATTTTTAATAATATGGAATTGTCTCTTTTATGTGGTTGTTTTTTTTTTTGATTTTTGTTGTTGGTTTTTTACTTCATTCATTTAGTCTAAGAAGGGAAAAGAAAGGTTGAAAATGGTGTACCATTCTTTAATCTTTGAATTCACAGATTACCTCATTGATTCATTTTTGTTCATACATTCAATAAAGTTAATGTTCAAAATTCTTATTTTCTTTTTTGAGAATGTTTAGGCGAGTGTTAAATAGTGACCACTACTCGTTCGGATGTAAATAGACTTTGTAGAGACACTGGACATGTTGATGGAGAGGATTGGATCGTAATTAACGGTTTGTTATCAGTAATATCTCGGTATGAACTCACTCAGTGAAATGCGAAGTGAGCAGAGAGAGAGATAGATAGAGATAGGGAGATATTTGACTAGATATGTCAATATTAACACTACTTGCACGTCATCTATTCAAGTCAAACAATTCATTTGAGAAGTTAGTATGAATAATTTTCAGATCAATTTCAAAACTAAGATGTTTTTCCTTCTCTTACAATGGATTATGATCTTGCATCATAGTTTTGGTGCAATCCCTTTACTTCAAGATGGTTCTTGTGATATTTTTCTCACATATTCATCATTAGAGAACGTTGGAAGAAGAATTATTGCTGGAAAGGATTTTCCATCAGAGTCCTTCTTGTTTGATTCTCCAACAATCTTCCTTGACACAAAAGCTGTTTACCAAACCTGTTTAGGGAACTATGTCTTTGGATCGGAGAGTGAGAATTATTCCTTGATTATGATTGGAGCTGCTTCGCTAATGAACCATTCACCAAAAGTGAATGTAAACCACTACTGGCAGGGAGAACGCGGAGCTGATCCCGTCACATACCCTGAATATAATCGAAGTAACCACCACTCCTACATGGAAACCACTGCAGCCATCTCTGCTGGAGAGGAGATGCTAATTTGGTATGGGGAGCAGTGGTTTGAAAGTCGACGGATCGAGGAAGCCCCGCTACATGAAGAAACTGTTCCGAATATCATGAACATAGAAGAAAGAGACTTCCGAGTTTGCTTGTCTGATGTTTACATAGAGAATTCGAACTTAACAAATGCTGGGACTGGATTATTTGCTGCCCGATCGTTCAAGAAAGGTGAGTTAGTGACAGTATCGCCAGCTGCTCTGCTTCCGGTGAATGTCATGGAAGAATCAAAGAATAAATCTGTTTTATGGAACTTTTGCTTCTATGAAGAAGGATCTGAAGTTATGGTCTTTCCTTTAGGTTCAGCTTCGATGATCAATCATTTTAGAGATATGTCCACCGATCTCGATAGGAATAACGAATTTCATGAGCCTAACATAGAATTGAAATGGATGAGTTGGAAGGATTTGAATCCCGGAATTACTCTTGTTGAGGAGGTGTGTCAGAGTGAAATTGAGGGATCAAATACTTGTATTAAATCTTATGAAGATCGGAATGGCTCCTCTTTCTTTGGAAAGGATGACTTGCTTTCTGTGTCAATTCAAGAACTTTTATCTTATCCTTTCATTCCCTTGGATTTAGCGTACTATGCTGCCCGGGATATTTCTAAAGGAGAAGAGTTAACTTTCGACTATGGCAGTTCTTGGGAGAGCCATTATCGTGAATGGGCAACAAAATCGCATGAGTTTCAATCCGCCGATGATTACATGAAATTCAGACATTACATTCAACCTCCGAAAGACTTATTCCCACGGTCTTGGTTCATACAAGGGGAGTAAAATTGTTATTCTTGTTTTCATAAGAGGAAATGAGTTTCCCTTGTGTCGGTGAAGTAATAAATACCATCGAGAGATGACAGAACAGAACACCTACCTATATTTTAAAGAATCTTTCCATGTTAGTAAAATAAACGAAAACTAAAAAAGAATGACAGTTTTGAATGATCAAATACTTTAAACCTCGACCGTACACTTGAATGGTGAACATCTACGACCGTCTAATTACTGTGGTAATTTAACGGAGTTTGGTTTCCACTCCAACAATAACGATTTCGTTGTAATGATGAGCGAAAGTTATAGAGATGGTGAAAAAAATGGGAAACCAATAGTTAGAAGAATCAAAGGGAAAGTTCGTCCGGTTACTATAGCCAGAATCAAAGAACTTCGCATCATCAAGCGAGATGTTCGACGAAGATATATTGACATGTATCAAAATGTTATGAATATGTATGATTCCCCACTCCTACTTCGATTTATTCAAGACTTTTGGACTCCAACAAGTAATCTGGAGATTAATATAATCTCTGGAGGCTTTCGTAGGAAAGCGAGGAATGGACAGTCCAGTATCTTTTATGACTTTATACAACAACAGTTAATGTTCCCTGATGGTGTACTTCGACTTTCTGATGTTACCATTCATACTACTTGGGGTGATCCAGGAAGTAGAGTTGTTTGTTCATTAGTTTTTAAAGGGACGAAAACCTTTGACTACCCAATGGCTGTGGCTACAGTGCAAGGAGAAGAAGATGACGCAGGAAGAAATAGAACCCAAGAGACGATCATGACTGGCCCTATTTGTATGAATCGTACTATTCGTCCAATAGAAACGTGTTTAATGGGAACACTTACATTTTATTTGGATGTAAATCATTATATTGAAAGATGTGTTTTTCAAGAATGTAATTTATTCACTCAAGAGAAAAGAGATGATGACCAAAAATAAACAACAAAAACAATCTTGTTTACTGCTTTTTCTTTTATTCTTCCAAGATTTTAATCAATATGATTAATTGAATCTATTGGATATGTTACTAATATAGATTACAAGATTGTAATCTTCTTGTAACCGATTGAAGCGTTTGTAGTCCTTTCCTGCACTCGCTTGCTCTTTGCTTCTAAGGAAGATTCCCTACCATTAATGTTTTCATTCAAACTACGCTTAGTCAATCCATTCATTCAATTACCCTAATGAGATCCTTTTATTCCTCTTTTATCCATCACTGTTGTCAAATTTAAAACTATGAAAAATGAAAAAACTTCTAGAAAGAATTGGGATTATGGTTTATTATTACATCCCTAAGTGTTATTATCGAAGCTGAGAAGAGACTTCACATTCAGGTGAGCTATTTCCATCTTAAAAAAATAAATTATTTTCACAACAAGTGTGTTCATGATCTGAATTGCTTTTATTGTTTTTCTTTTAGGTTATCAATCTTGAAGTCAATTATCGACTGTGTTTTTGTCATTTCTTCAAACAGGAAAAATAAATTCAAAGGACAAGAATAAAATAAACTATTATTGACTAACGTGCATTGTCATTGATTTCAATATTTACTTATTTCTTCGATTGTTTTCAGAAATATTCTATATTCTTTCATACTAATTAACTTTATTTCGTGAGAATAGTTGAGAACTGAAATGAATGTAATTCCAAAGACGATGAGATAATGTATTCCAAAAGAACATGATAACCTAAAGAAAAAAACAGTGAAAAAACAATTCAAACATATGGATAGCGTAAGAAGAAAACTTATTCGCAAAATAAGTAAGAATAAGAATGATCCATTGATCCATGAAATTGCTTTACATTCTGATACTTACTTGTCAATGTTTAGTTAAAATTCTTTTGCTAATAATTTTTCTTCTTACGCTATTCACATCATTTAATTCAATGTGTTTCATTGTTTTTTCTTTCTTTAAGTTATCGATGTCGAAGGAAATTATCTACTCTCTTTATTACTTTTCTTCAAAAATCCTAGAACGCTTAACAGATTTGAAAATCTCATGTGATTAGATGATATCACACACAAAGCATCATTTTGTAAATAGGATGATGATGATATGAAACAAACGCAAAGTGTCAGATACATAGTAAAAATTAATCACTGTCATTAAGATTGATATTAATATTTACTTGCTTATTCTATTGCTGTCAGAAATATTCAAATATTCTTTGATATGAATTTCGTTTGATGAGAGGGGAAAAAAAAGAAGAGACAAATGAGTGTATGAATCAAACAGCAAAAAACAACAAAACAAAAACTTTTAAACAGACGAAGAAAGCAGAAAGCCAATGAATTGTACTTGCTGATGAAGAAAAAGGGGGATATCATCGAAAGCTAAACTCATTTGTTGCAATACTATTAAACATTAAACAATCCGAAAAAAAAGAAACAAAATAAAAGAAAAACAATCAATCAAAGAGACAATGAAGAAGAAATAGCGAATCTACCTAGGAGGACCTACCAACAGTCCAATTCAACCACAAAGCAAAGAAACCTTTCTACTCTTCCTTTTATAAATTTTCTGTTGTTGATATACTAAAAGCTAAATAGCATAATGTGTATTGGAAACGATGTGAGAGAATGTGAGGGAATATGAAGAGGAAGATGAATGAAAGGGAAAGAAATCAAGAGCAAATAAAAGGGAGTAAAAGAGCTAATTATTTATATTGTAGTTACTATTACTTATCATCTTGAAAGAAAAGAGAGAAGCTTCGAAGTATTTATAATCAATAATCAATATCAGTAAAAACAAACAAAAATAAGCTAACTTAATTGATTTTTAATAATGAATCACATTCAACGACGAACGAACATTCAGAAAGATTAAACCAAAAAAAAAAAACTAAACAAAACAAAACAAATGAAACAATCAATCAACCAAACAAACAAACAAAAAGAGAATACGAATAACCAGAATAATTAGAGTACTATCATACCAATCAATACACAAAGACATATTTTCACTTCGAGCAAAAAGAAAAAAGAGAATGAAGAGGGAAGACGAACAATTCAAAGGCGACTTATGACCTGTTTCACATCCCCTGTATCAACGACAAACATTTCAATAAAATTATTGTCATCGAGATGTAAAGAGAATGTACCATAGAATGTCATCTCTACACGAAAGATCATACCTGAATGTTTCGGTTTATTATCTTCCTGTTGAATAATCGTCGACAGGATCGGTGACCCATTGTCATCGTTCATATTATCAATGTGAAGCTGAGCAACTCTTGCTCGTAATTGGCTAAGATCAGCAGGAGTAGATGCTGCTGCAGTAGAAGGAGTTTCATCTGGAAGAATACTCGACAATATTCGCAATGCATTGTCAGGAATCAAATTCCAGGCTTTCAATTGAGCAACTTTCGCTCGCAATTGATTTAAATCAATGGAAGGTGGGGTGGAAGGATCGTCTGGAATAATATTAGATAAGAGTTTTAATGCGTTCTCAGGAAGCATATTAGCAGCTTTAAGTTCAGCAACTTTCGCTCTTAATTGACTCATATCAGCTCCAGCAGCGACGGATGTTGGTGAAGCAGAAGTTGAAGTGGAAGGAGAAGAAGAGAAAACAGGAGTATTAGCAGCTGTGGAAGAAGGACTACTTGAAGGAGTATCAGTTACAGTATTGGTATTGACTGGAGGGATAGGAAGAGTAATAAAATGTTCATCAGAACGATCTTTCTCAAGATCAACAATTTTAGTCCCTTTAAAAACAACGGATGAAATAATACGACTTCCAGGTTTATCTAATGCAATCTGTATTTGTGTATTTGAGAAAAATTGTACACAATCAGGAAATCTTTGATGATGTGTAACAGTATGATTATAAATCCCTTCAATACCACTGGATACACGTGTTTTTGAACGTTCACGATAGGTAAGAACATGTTTACAATTTGGTGCACAAAATTCTTTTAAAAAACGTAATAATAAATCAGGATCATGACTATTTACAACATTACTATGCATATCAATATAACGTCGACGTATATCACGTTTAATAATCCGTAATTTAGGAATTAATGCAATGTTTACTTTACGATTTCTTCCTTCTAATTTACGAAAATCAATTTTATTTGGATCTCTTTTCTTCTTATAGGATGATGGAGTAATTAAAGAGATGGTATAATCACAATGACTAGAGTCTCTCGATGATGATAAAAAGTCTTTTTCATCTTCTTCTGATGATATTTCATGAAATGTTGCAATACGATCAATAATATTTTTAAATTCTTTTTCTATACACCCAAATTTTTTTTAAAAATCAGGTTGAAAGACAAGAAAAGAAAATTCAAAAAATAAAATTACTAAGAAGAAATAGGAAAACAATCACTCACCTTTGTCCGCTTGTCGATTCTTAACACTCATAAGATCAGAAACCATATTCATAATTTTATTTTGTGATATTTATTTGTTCTTATTATGAGAGGAAAGGGGGGAAGGAAGGAAGGAAAAAGGAGTTAGGTATATTATATAGGTCGTATTATTAATAAGAGTTGTTTCACTATTGTCTTATGTTGTGGAATGAGCTGCATGGTCCGTGTGACCCATCGTCATTCTACGGGTAGAATTGAATTTTACTTACCTCTTTTTACGCTTTCTGCCAAGCCGTTGCTTCTTTTTTTCATTTTGAAGGATTTGAATGTAAACAAGTTTCTTAATTTAGAGAAGAATGGCGGTGGACTTTGTAGAGAATCCTTCTGTAAAGGAAG
>VKHI01000526.1:0-21616 GCA_015145745.1 Poterioochromonas sp. DS
CGAATCGAACGAACAGAAGTACTGCCTTGATCGACGCTCTGATTCGAATTGGAAGGATTGTGGGAGGAAGGGTAATTATTGGTATTGGCAGGGGGAGCACGTTGTGTAAAATTATCAAAGATGCCGTCTCCTCCTCCGCCGTACATCATTCCATTGGCTGGAGGACCAGCTGAAGTGCGGGAGTCTTCACCTCCCCAATTCTCTTGAAAAAACTCGTGGCCATACTGGAAAGTAGAGCTGTAAGGATCAGGACCTCCACCTCCTGCAGATGATAGTCCTTGAGAGAAAGAGGCACGAGGATTATTTTCATTTTCGTAAGCTATCTCATATCCCGCATAACCCGATGACATCGTAGAGGTGCGCGAGTTAGGTCGGTAGATCGGATTCTGCGAATCTTTCGAATCATTAGAGGCAGTGCGATCAGGATAGACCCGCCTCTGAACACCTGCTTGTCCTTGCATCATTGGTTGTTGATTATTTGTTGGACTATTGTAGTAGTTATAGCCTGTAATACAGAGAGTTAGAGGAATGGATTACTAAGAGAGGTTGCAAGTCTACCTTTGCCTTCATTACTTTCGTAATCATCTTCAAGAGCACTTGATCCAACCATGAGCTCATTTGGATCATAGTTATTACCATAATAATTGTTGTTTCCATTGTAGTAGTTCTGGTTCATCATTGGTGCGCCTTGAGGGTTCATGTTTCCCTCATTCGTCTGTGTAAGGAAGAATTGCTGCGAATTATTAGTGTTATTGCTTTCAAGCTCCTGTAAAAGAATTCTCTCAGCAAATCGAAGACGAAGACGTGTTTCGAACTCAGTGCCGACTGTGACGCCATTAGTGTCCATGACAGCGCGATCATAGGGATCCATCCAAGTATTGATGTCTTCAAGGTTATTCGAAAGCATGAGAGGGTTTGAACGGAATTGATCTGGCGGGATTTTAAGTGTATTAATGATGAGAGTGCTATCCGCAAGGAAATCCATGTCATTAATCGCCTTGATCGTGTAGTTCTGGTATTCCCACATAAAGACGCGAGGTGTGCCAGGTGCACCATTTCCGTCACCGTCGACAGAGGACTGCCTCCAAAGACACAGTGCTTCGAGGTAGTTTAGGGTTTTTTCTCGGAGCTGGGCGAGAAGTTCGAGGATATTTGTGCCGTTGAGAGTGTTGGTGCGATTGGCTGATTCAACGGTATGACGAAGAGACATCAGTAAACCCTCTCTCACCATAACCACTTTAACAACTTTTAGTTCAAGATTTTTATCCGTGCCTTCATGATGCACGAAGCCTAATGTGGAGGAAATCTGTTCAAAAGAGTCAAAGGCCCTTTCTCTCATTCGGTTTGATTTCTCGATTGCTTTTTGTGTCTCTTCTGGATCACTCAGCGACTTAACAATAAAAGTCTTAATATCTTGAGACATTTGAACCAATCTTCGTTGCTCGGGTCTAATGCTAACATTTGGATTCCACGATTTTTCCAGATGCGACAACTTATCTGACTTCAGCAATGGATCATTTGAGCTACTTCTTACCGCAGCTGGCTTATTCATTTTCTCTTTTCCTTTCTCCTCCTTCAATGAAGAATCTTTTGTTCAGAAAAATAAAAGGATTAACAAACACAGAAAAGATGAAGAGAAGAGCTGTGGTTTGTGTGTGTTTTGAATGCTTTCAAAACAGAAAATGAAATGAAACGGTTTTCCAGAAAAATCGAGAGATTCATTTATCGAGAAAATCAAAAATCCAATTTATTTCAAAGTTTTACGCTGTATGGGGTAATGTAATTGTGGATAAATTCCCCGAGTTATAAACTTTCTACAAAGAAGATGCTCTCACACTATATCACGAAAATAATGAAGAATGATGGTTATGTACAATATTTACACAATTATGCTATCTTCATCTTCTTCATTAGCCTTATTTGACCTTGCAGGGCTGGCTCCCCCTACCCCTCCTGTTAGCGGTGAAAACATCGCAATAACAGTATCAATAGCCACCTCGCCAAGGTCGGTACCAAAATCATCAGCCTCCTCATTCCTATCCTCTGACTCATCATATTGGCTAATGCTATCGCGGAAGTCCCTTAGAGTATGAGGTTCAGTAATCATTACTGCTGTGTCATCTTCATCCGCGATTATAAACTTTGGAAGTGTGGACGAGATGCTGTCACTACGGGAAGATGAACCATTGATTGGCCTTCTTTCTTGGTTCTTCTGATCGTAGTAAAACTGGCTCTGTGACATAAATTGGTCGGCCTTTAAGATGCTGACAGACTTTGAGTCTTCCAAGCCTGATGGCTGTGATAATGGATTAACGATTGGATCATGTGCATCATAATGATACTCTTCTTCCTCTTCCTCATCTTGAGAGAAGACGACGAACTGAAAGGCAGACTTACTGTCCTCACTGTAACCTCCCCTTCCAGTGACAGTGTTGCCGGCCATGTGAGTGCCATTGACGCCTGTCGCTGGTTTCTTCGTTCTCATGAGAAAAATGAATGCAAAGGAAGGCACAGCTCGAGGAATAAAGTCGGAGCAGATAAACCACAGAACACCAAAGAGTGTGAAGGCAGGCGTGGTGTAGGTGTCGTCTGTGTGCAGTGCGACCATCTTTAACACTAACATCGTGAGACGAAACACAAAACAGATAGTAGTAATCGATAAAACCAAAGTGAGGCGAGTAACAACTGTGGTAAAGACTTGATCATAGACGGGGAGTTGAGGCATGCCGGCACGACTAGCGGACACCGATCTTCCTGCATCAAAAGATGACGCGATCGAACCACTCTTCTGACGACTGTAGCTCCCAGTAAAGAAAGACTTGATCGCATCAACGCCACTTCGCCATGAGGAGGAGGAGGAGGAAGAGAAGGATCCTCCTCCTCCTCTTCCTTGCTGTGAATAATACTTCTGCAGCTGACGTCGTGACGTCTGCTTCTCAAGCTTACTGAAATGCCAAAACCTTTGAACTAATTTTAATCCATAATAAGATAAAAATATTGAATAAACACAATTTCTAATGCCTTCTAAGAAGGTAATAACTTCAAATGACTGCGAATCAAAGAAATCTTCCAATGACGTACTCGCTGCACAGACACCGACGGAGATGATATCAATAATGGCAAAGACAACGTTTGATACTATAAGACTATGATAACCATAAATTACCCGGAAAGAAGAACCCAATTGAAGTAAACCTGACCACTGTCTACACACGATACTAAACGCTAGGAAGAAGAATATACCGGCAATAATATGGAAACAATAGGTTGTCTTTGAAGTATAAGACTTCTCTACAGCAAGACTAAAGAATCTTGGTAATTCTAATACTGCCATAATCATTACAGATGCGAAGAATCGTTGAGTACTTTTTGACCGAAATCCTAAAACCATCGAAGAAACAGAAAAATATAAAATACCAAGATAAAGAAAGATTCCTATTAATCCAACCCATAAAAACTCTTCCGATGACGGATAATATTGCTTCGGATTGCCCATTCCTTCGCTTTATTTGTGGTTTTGAATAGAACTAACTCACTTCTCTCAATCAAATTATGGAAGAGTTTTCTTTAATTGACGTCATACAATATCTATAGTGTAAAATAACAAAAACACGGAGGTTCTATATGATAGAGAAGATGTTATTTATTCGCCTAAAGAAGTAGTTCCATCTAATGATGATATCAAATTTGGATGAATATATTCTTTTTCAACTTCATCTAATTTACCAGTTTTAATTCCCTCCCTAGTAGAAATGGAATATTATTCGAAGCAAGTCAATAATAATTAGAGAGTCTTCCTTACCTGATGTTTCTCATCATTTCGTTCATAAAATGAACATTATGCGTACTAACTAATGTTGGACCAAGCATTTCTTTTGCACGGAATAGATGATGGATGTATCCTCTTGAAAAGTTTTTACAGGTGTAACAAGTACAGTCTTTATCAATGGGACGCGGATCAACACGGAACTTCGCTTTCTCAAGATGAATATGCTCTCGTACTATTTTCTTACTCATAGAATCTTTCACCTCCTTCGTTCGGAGATTAAGTTTATGTTCAAGGGTTATTATCTTGCTTAGTATCTTCTTTTTCTTTGCTTCGAGCTTCTCTGCTAACTCTATAGGATTATCTGCTTTACCAAGAGATTGAAGCTGTCGGTCGAGCGCCTCTAATTCTGGTCGATACTTTTCCTTTTCATCTTTGAGCTTAGTGGCTAAACCATTGAGATAAGAGTTTTCAGAGATTGAGATCTCTGACGTTTCTTCGCTCCAATATTTCGTCTTCACTAAAGCACCGCCATGACGTCCTAACCTTGTTGGATGGACACAATCAAAGGTATCGATCCCTTGACGAACTCCATGGAAGATATCACGAATACCGCCTATTCCTAACAAATGGACTGGCCGATCGTTTCTCAGCAGTCCTCTAGTATAGGTGACTATGTCATGCATCTCCTTCTTTCTTGCTCCTAAACTCCCTCCAATAGCAATCCCAAAGAATGGACGATTGTTAACATATTCACAGCTTTCTTGTCGAAGATCTTCATAGATTCCACCTTGCACGATGCCATACAATGCTTGCTTGCCTTTATTAATCTCTGAGAACCTCTTCAGACAACGATCACCCCACCGATGACTACGACGCATGGAAGACTCTGTATATGCTTTATCTACATTAAATGGAGTACATTCGTCTAAAACAACAATGAGATCTGCTCCAAGTTTGTGTTGAATATCGATTGATCGCTCAGGTGTAAGCGAATGTATCGCACCGTCCACGTAAGATCTAAAGGTTGCTCCCTTTTCAGTAATACTGAGTAAGGTTTTATTGAGTCCAATGGCTTCATTATTTCGCTTTCCTTTTATTTCCTCTGCGACAGAGCCGTGACCCATCGAGAAGATCTGATATCCACCACTGTCCGTCAACATCGGACCATTCCAACCAGTCATCTTCTGAAGTCCTCCTAACTTCTCTATAATATCTTCTCCTGGTGTAAGCATCAAATGAAAAGTATTGGAAAGGATAAATTGAGTTCCTTCGTTTCGGACCTGTTCCATTGTCATACTTTTCATTGCAGCTTTAGTTGCACACAGAATAAAGTTTGGAGTTTCAACAGTTCCATGTGGTGTAGAAATTAAGCCTGTTCGAGCTTTAGAACTTGGATCATTATCAAATATCTGGAAATTGAAGTTGGGGTACTCCATAGACGTCAGATATTGCTTCGCGGAAGAAAATTCGTTCACATCTTGCCTTCTCCAATTACTCTTTTTCGAATAACGAGCTACCTTCAAATACCTCTGTGACAGAGGTTGATAGAATGCGGATATTCGCAGCATGAGGATGAAAGCCACTAACAATCTCATCGTTCCACCCACACTTCCGCTCTCGATAAAACAGGATCCGTTATTTTTCTGAAGAGGACGTTTGAGAATATTCGATTTTCATAAAAACTCGAAGTTTTCTTGCTTTGATTGTTAGTTGTTTTGATAAGAATTTGTTAAAATGGTTCTCGGTGGTCAAGATAAGTGGAGAAAGCATCCTTTGTTATTCGAGCAATGGAGAAGGCCTCTTCCAGGCTTTGGAACAGCTGTTGTAATCTTTGCTGGGTATCTTTTGGTAGAGAATATTTTTAAGAGACTCACTGACGGTAATTTATTTTTGTAATAGTAATTGTATTGGCTCTTATAGTATTTTTGATAGTCGATCATCATCCTGCAGCTAAATTGAAGCCAAAATACAAGATTACTGAAGCAGGGGATCACGGAGATACAGTACCTGAGGTGCAGGCCAAAGGCGGTCATCATTGATTCCAATTCGATGTATAATAAATAATGTGGTACATAGTGTTCAATTCTTCCCAATAATAATCTAAAATAAAAGATACTTGGTACTTTCTCTACTTTTTCACTGATTCACTAATCCCTTCCATCATCACTCTCACTGCAATGAACAGCATCGAACCGAGTCACATAATTCTTTAGGCAATTTCAATTACTGATGGTAGATTCACAAAAAGTAGAGAACCTTAGATCAATTATTAGAGATGGAGACTGTAATGCCATGGTCGAAATCATCACTTCGCATCCGGAGTTGCTGAATGCGGAGATTGGAGATCATTCGGTGACACTAATTGATTCAGGGTTGAAATTGTGAAGTAACTTTCTAATAGGGCAGTCAGCGAGGCTTTAAGCCTATTCACGTTGCAGTTTTCTATAACATCACTTCCCGTCTTGTCGATTGGCTTCTCTCACAGGGGGTGGATGTTAATCAGAAAACTTACCCAGTAAGAAATCATACCCTATTCTTTCATGAAACCTAACAACTTGTCATAGAAAGGAGAAACTCCTCTCTTGATTGCTGTCATGCGTCGGAACATAGAGTTTGTCACATTCCTTCTCCGTCGAAATGCTGATGTAAACTTGGCTGACGATCAGGTTCTGAAATCCATATCAATCTTTGTTCCTGACGCTTTCCTCCACTTAGTCCGGCGAAACCCCATTAATGAGAGCTGCTGCACTTGGAGAAGTTGATTTAGTCAAAGTGTTACTTGAATTTCGACCAAAGGCCTATCTTCTCAATAAATCCAATCTGTCGGCCTATCAAATGATTTGTAAACATGTTTTTACTGAGCTCAGCCAAAAACAGCAGATTTACAAGTTGTTTGACGTAAGTTTCTTGGATAGAACTTCAACTTATCTTTGATCAAACGGTTTGATAGGATTATGCGTTGAACGAAGAAAGGCAACGTCTCGATTCTAACGATGACAATGAGAGCGAGAAAACCGAGGAAGAGGAGCCTAATTCAAACTTTTCTACTCCTAATAAGGAAAAATCAAGTTCGTTTTCTCATCGTCGAGTTGGATTTACACAACAACTACCAGCTAGTCCTCAAAGACTTTCCAATTCTTATAATGTGACGAGCACGGATTACTCGAATAACAAAAGATTCTCATCCGGGAGCAATCGCAATTACCCTCCTCGTAGCCCTGATAAAGTGCGCAACCGAAGTGAGAGAAGCCCACGAAGGGAAATTCGAAACTACCGTCAGGTAAGAACATACTGATTCCTCTTTTAATATTTAAAGCTGCTTGTTTACAGGAGACATTCCCTAGATATTCCCCTCCTACAGTAATTCCGAATGCATTGGAACTTGAGTTGGAAGAGATGAAACGGGAGTTAAAGGCAGCAGGACACCAAATTCGACGACAGGTTAGCGTAATACCACAAATAAATTCTTACACTAATAGGTCGTTCTGATTGTGATCAGCTTCGAGAGTTGAACAATTCCGCAGAATATACTTCAAAGCTTCTTCAAGATAATTCTAAGGCGAAGGAACGATTGTTGCAATACGAGGAAGAGGCGGAGGTAATGAAATCTGAATTATTCGTGTTACGTGAAAAGATGCAGTTGTATGAAGGTTCGGATGAACTGATCCAAAGCATCGTATCACGTGAGAAGTGCGATGAGTATATTTCAGCTTTTCGTGTTCGATTGGAGAAGTTAGTTGGTCAGAGAGAAAGAATTACAAAAACTCAGTGTGAAGCTCAGTTAAATTGTGTGGTCTGTCGTGATCGAGTGAAATCAATCATGTTTACTCCTTGCCATCATTTATGCATTTGCCATCAGTGTCATTCAAATCATCAATTCTCCAAATGTCCAATTTGTCGTAATGATGTAGCTCAATATCTCACTGTCTATTTGTAGGGGTACTTTTCAACAACCTCTAGAAAACATTTTATTACTCAATTATTATAGCATTTACTAATTTTCCTTTTGTTCAGTTTAGTTTTCCTATCTTTAAATGAATTAGTACACTTCATGTTGTCAAACCACACCTCGAAACTTGTGCACTTCGTGAACTCTCGATATTATGGAGGAGTCGCTGTTTTGATGCTTCTCTTTAAAAAGCGCTTTTTATAGCTGTTGTTTCACCTTAATAAACCAATCTCACGTGATATCACATCCATTTCTTCTAATTACGGAGAGATATCTCACGATCTCACGACTAAGCCTTGATTTTATTCTCCTTGGTGACGATTGTTTCCCATATTAGAGGGTGATAGCAGTTTGGGAGAGATCAATCCCTAATAAAACTCCAAAGAAATGGAAATTGACTCTTTAGTTTGGTATAAAACAAGCTCTGACAATGGGAATTGGAGTAAAGGAAAGATTGCATCGATTGAAATAAAAGCAGGAAATAAAAAAACTGATTTTCAAATTTATCCACAAGATGAGAAAAATGTTCAAACCTCTTCCAAAGCTGTCACAGTGTCCACTACTCTCGTCGAACAATCCAGTAATGAATATGAGCTCGTGAAACTACGTAATCAAACCGATGATTTAACAGCTGATCATGTAAATGATCTTGTAGTATTAAATTACCTTCATGAACCTGCGATTCTGTGGTCTCTTCAATGTCGTTTTAAGAAAGATGTGATTTATACAAACACCGGTCCTATCTTAATAGCGATTAACCCGTTTAAGAATTTATCCATGTATTCATCAAAGAAAGTTGAAAGTTATCGTGTTGCTGGTGAGAATGGAGTTGAAGCAGCGATGGGAATGCCTCCTCATGTGTTCAAAGTTGCTGATGCTGCTTACAGGAATATGATCTCAGCATTACGAGAAGGGCAAACGAAAGCCGATCAATCAATTTTAGTTAGTGGTGAATCTGGTGCTGGAAAAACTGAGACGACCAAATTTATTATGAGGTATTTAGCAGATATCACGACTTCCACGTCATCCAACGGTAGCAATGGATCACAAGCCCCACCTTCAACTACTTCCCCTGTTGTCTCCACTCTAAATCGAAGAAACTCCATGGTACAACATGGTGTGGAGCATTTGGTTTTACAGTCGAATCCTATATTAGAATCCTTCGGTAATGCTCGAACATTACGAAATGATAACTCTTCTCGATTTGGTAAATTTATTGAAATTAATTTTAGTAATGCGTTTTCCTCTTCTTCTACTAAACTTTCTATTTATGGTGCAACAATTCGAACATATTTATTAGAAAAAGTTAGATTAGTCTTTCAAAGTGATGGAGAGAGGAATTATCATTGTTTTTATGAACTGTTAGCAGGTTGCTCGCAAGAGGAACTCAATGCGATCGGTCTTACGTCAAATATGGAAGATTATAATTATTTAAATCAATCTGGTTGCTTCAAGCGATTAGATGGCGTGAATGACACTGAGCAATACGGGCTCGTTCAGACAGCGATGAAAGACTTGGAGTTTGCCGAGGAAGAGCAGATATTCGTACGTCACACTGTTGCGGCAATATTACATTTAGGAAATCTTTCCTTTAGAACGTTAGGAAACAAATCCGATGGTTCGACTGGTGAGGAATCGACAATCAATGAAGCGAGTTTAGAGCATGCGAAGTATGTATGTCATCTGTTATCAGTTGATTTGCCTGATTTACAGCGAGCTTTGTGTGAAAAAGAAATTATTACCAGAGATGAGATTATTATCAAACGATTAGAATTAGCAGAAGCAGAATATTCGAGGGATGCGCTGGCAAAGACGATTTATAGCGGATTGTTTGATTGGCTGGTGCAAAGAGTTAACACCGCCATTCATACACGAAGCACAGAATCCTCGAAATTAGGTGGTGCTTCATCCTCCTCATCTGCTCCCGTGAATGGGAAAGGTGCAAATAACAAACCTGTCTCCTCTAACGGGAAGAAGATACAAGCTTTCATCGGAGTTCTGGATATCTTTGGTTTTGAGAACTTCCAAAGCAATTCCTTCGAACAACTATGCATCAATTATACGAACGAGACTTTACAACAACACTTTAATCAATTTGTCTTTGAATATGAGCAATCTCTATACAGAGAAGAGGAGATTTCTTGGAGTTTTATTGCTTTCCCTGATAATAAAGAAACTTTAGATCTTTTAGAAAATAAACAAAAAGGAATATTTTCCATCTGTGATGATCAAGGACGATTTCAGTGGTCCACGCATTTAACGCTCGTCAATCGCTTTTATGAGACTTTTGCCCAACATAATCGATTTACAGCTGGAGCATTTGAGAAAGCAAGAAATTTATTCGTAATTAAGCATTACGCGGGGAGTGTCTGCTATGACTCTCGTGGTTTCCTTGAAAAGAATAATGATTTAGTGAGTATGGATATGATTCGCTTGCTTAAATCGTCGAAGGATCCTTTGCTGCTTAAATTATTAGATTTTATGAGAGTTGAAGATGTTGCTGACGCCTCGACGAACGGCGGATCTGGGAAAGGCAGCTTGAATCGAACATCCAGCCAAAAGATGAATGGCAGTAGCGGCGGAGGTGGTGGAGGAGCAGGTGCAGGGCAAAATAATAACAATAAAAGTCAGACATTGGGCTCTGAGTTTAGGCGGCAATTAAAAGAGTTAATGGGAAATATCTCTCTTACCACCCCTCATTATATTCGTTGCATCAAGCCTAATAGCAAGAACATTGCCAATACCTTTGAACCTGATCTCGCGCTTTCGCAATTACGCTGTTGTGGTGTGATTGAGGCAGTCCGAGTAAGTCGTGCTGGTTTTCCCAATCGTTTTAAATTTCAAGAGTTTTATGAAAGATATCTCTCATTAGTCACTTCGTCAACCTCTGTAAACTCTTTAGTACAATTATCCGCATCGTTAAGTTCCTC
This sequence comes from Poterioochromonas sp. DS, assembly GCA_015145745.1. NCBI lineage: Eukaryota > Synurophyceae > Ochromonadales > Ochromonadaceae > Poterioochromonas > Poterioochromonas sp. DS. The sequence goes on from VKHI01000526.1 coordinate 10,649, forward strand.
GCTACGTCAGTGTAAGAATTGGAAAATTGGGAAAGGGGAGATTGAGAGAAGTCAGGTTTTAGTGTTGTGTCAAATCCTCGCAGAAGCGATTCTTCACCATTCATTATTCCGTCGACCTGTCAACATCGAGGAGGGATCTGATGTGATGATCACTGCTGGGTTGCAAGCTGGGTTGACAATGGTATTGATGCGACGAAATACGTTCGATGTACTAGAGCAAATGCTCTTTCTTCTCCAAAGAAAGAGTATTATCCTCATTCAATCAATTTACCGCAAGCATCGATGGCATGCTCTCTATAAGCGAATGAAACGCAGTGCATTAAAACTACAGAGGAGAATAAGAATCTTCATCGCGAAGCGACAATTATTATTGTTAAGAAAAATAAAAGCTAGTCTCTTAGTACAGAAATATCTTCGAAGATATCTTGCTCAAAGAAAGGTTCAAAGATGGAGAAAGGGTATTTTATTGATTCAATGCTTGATTCGACGATGGAAGGCGAGAAAAATCGCAATTCAATTATTGCGAGTGAAATGTCAGATAATCATTGGTGCTAATTATAAAAGGTAAGAAAATTATCATATTCTTTTGAAACTTATGATAACTGTGAAATCTCTCTTTTCAGTTATATTCAAAGAATTAAATATCTTCTGTTTCGAAATGCTGTTATCCAATCCCAAACATTATTTCGAGGGAAACAAGCGAGAAAGAAACTTGCTGAGTTAAAAATTGAAGCAAAATCTCTACGGAAAGTTGTTGAAGAACGTGATTTACTTGCTGAAAGGCTTCGAGAAATGGAAATGAAATATGCTGAACTAGAGAGGCGATCAGCAATGAATACACCTTTGCATTCTACCTTTAATTCTCCTCATCATCCCTCACTTTCCATCACAACAGCAGTACAATCCGATGCTATGTCTGAGGGCCCATCAAAATTTGCTGCTCCACACCCTTCTCCTCTTGTAGATATTGCGACGCAGTTTCCTTCTCCTCTCCCTCCAAGGAATAACGACAGTAAGATGGAGGCGCCACACACTCCTGCGAATGGTAGTAGTACCCTTGTTGCTCCAAATAACACTCCAGTGCATGGTGGAGTTTCTGAGGAAGAGTATCTGAGACTAAAACGTGAATTAGAATTAACTAAGGCCCTCCTTACACAAACTGCAACGACCAGCCCAACTCCCACTGTCGAACGAACTCCTCCACCAACCACTGCACCTCCAACATTACAACATCACTACAGTGTTAACTCTATGCCTTCCGCTACCAGTCCCATCCGTCAACCAAAACCACTTCATAAAGTCGCGTCAGAGTCTGCAGTAACATTAGATATGTTTGTTCGTGAGCAAAAGAAACAAGAACAATTGATTTCTACATTAAATGAATTAGATCGATATAAAAAGAGAATTTCCCAATTAGAAGATGAGAATCGACGGTTGGCCATTAAGTCTCAATCAGCAAAAAATGTTAAAGGATCTTCCAATGTTGAAGAAAAAGCTCCTGCGATATCTCTTGCTGCCGCTCAAGCAGGGGTCTCACCAAAGCCGCGTCAGAGTATGCTCTTGTCACCGATGAAGAATGAAATTAACCCACACGACTCCGACGATTCTGATGAAGATGATCCGAATGAACTGATCGAGGAGTTGGAAAATAGAAAGTCAGATTGGAACGAGTATTTGATGAGTTTTGCGGATGAGAGTGATATTCAAAATGAACTTGCGACAAAGGAAGAAGAGGAAGAAGGAGTAGAATTGAATGAAGAAGAGGATCAAGTTGATGCCTCTAGATCAGATGACGAAGAGATTGAAGCAAAGAGCATTGATGAAGTAGTGACGAGTAAAGAGAAGGAAAGGGAACTACCATCAGTGAAGGAGGAAGATGAAGATGACTCGGAAGTCGAAGAAAATGTTCGAACTTTGAACCACGACAAGGATTATAATCTTGATAGTGACAGTGAACCAGAATTTGAGTCAATTAAACCTGCTCCTGCAGCAAAGATATCTTTGCGAGGAATTCTAAAGAAAGATAAAAACTCCTCAGAGACGCAGACATCTCCTTTAAACACCGCTGCCACTTCAACTACTTACCCTAGTCCCGCTCCTCGATCATTTACCGTTTCTCCGACAAGCAGCTTTAGGAAGACAGTAACTCCTACAAATGGAAAGCCCGCCGCATCTCCTACCTCCTCTCCTTCTCCTTCCCCTGCGAATATAGTTGATAAGAAACCGGAAAATGTCAAGTCGATGAATTCATTGGATGCTGGAGACGAAATGAATGTGGAGAATCTATACGCTGATAAAGAGGCAGAGGTTGGAGGGACTGATCATGACAATAAAAACAGTAGTCCCAAGGCAATCGATCCAACTGTGAAGCGCTTTCAACCTCATCGTAAAAGTTTGGATACGTTTGAGGAAGTTTCACCTCTTCAAAGGGGCAGCTTTACAACCAAGACATTTCGCTTTCAAGAGCCTGAATTTGCAGGCAACGGGACTCCTTTCGCAAACGAAAAGCTTGATTCTTCACATCAGACAGAAACTGATGACGTTGTGAGAAGAAGGGTGATCGATTTTGATGAAGATGATAGTGATAATGATGACATTCCAGTCGAGCAGTTGAAGGCAAAGTCGAGATCCTTTATCATCCCAAAAGACGATGACGAGGAAGATAGTGTAGAGAATAGCGTGGTGGACGAATCAGAATTCCCCGCTGAGCAACTTGAACCTGGAATGTCGACACCCACCTCATCTGTCGTTGTGCACACAGATTGGGAGAACCCAGAAGAAGCTCTTTTCCAGTTAATTGAAGAGGAGAATATCGAAGAGCTGAAAGGATTACTAACTGCCTATCCTCGTGTTGTACGTGTGGTAAATAGTGAGGGCGAGACAGCCTTGCATTTAGCGTGCGCGAAAAGCCACCGAACGATGATTGAGTTGATGATTGAATTTAACTTTCCGTTAGACGCGGTGGATGCACACGGCCGGAGTCCATTGCACCACTGTCACGAAGCTTCCATTATTCAGCTTCTTTGCGAGGAAGGTGCTGACCCAAACCTTGCGGATGTTGGTGGACTAACGCCTCTTCTTGTCTTCGTTCTCGAAGAAAATTACTCTTGTGTCCAAATGATTTTATCTTACTTCGCTGATCCTAATATCGCCGAGCCAGTCCATCAACGAACTGGCTTACATCATGCCGCTGCACTTGGAAACTATGAGCTCTTCTCACTAATTGTTTTAGAGTCGAAAGTTCCAGTCGCTCTTGATCAAGGAGACCTTGAAGGAAACTCTCCTCTAATCCTTGCTTCTTGTTCAGAGAGGGAATCAGGCGAGCCATGGAAGATGATTATGCTTCTTTTAAGTAAAGGTGCATCAATTATGCTCGGTAACGAACGAGGAGTAACAGCATTGCACTATCTCTGCGCGAATCGCATGTTGTCGCGATTAAATCGTCATGAGACTTTGATTGAAATGTTTATTGAGATGGGTGCTGATCCCAATGCTCAGGATATTGATGGATGCACACCATTAATTGTGGCTGTCGCCTATCGAGAGTGGAGTTTGTGCAAGCTTCTATTAGAAGCGGGAGGAGATCTGAATGTTCCATGCAATATGAAGTCTCCTTTTTTACAATCTGATATCAATCCAAATCTCGCTGCCAGTAAAGATGCAGCAGATATGAAAGCAATGGAGTTAATCACTGCGTCTGACTGCACTGCGAGTGATCTCATGCCGCGGAATCCCCGATACAAGCTCTTTGGTTCAATCAAAGTGTTACAAACAAGAATTCCCGGCGAAACAAGAGATCGTTGTATGAACTGTGGAAACAATTTTGTCGCCTCTTCTTCTTTCAGTATGTTTCGTATATCTTCTGGTAAGCATCATTGTCGTCATTGCCATCGAGTAGTTTGTCAAGATTGCTCTCCGAACGAATTACCGAGGAATCGTCTCCCTCATTTTGTACAAGAACATTACAATGACGCGTATGTGCGGGTCTGCACAGTGTGTTACTCCGTCTTGACAGAGACTAAGGACTCGAATGCTGGTGGAGGACCTGCAAGGAAAACGAGTATTCTCTTTTAAAGGACGTGTATAATAATATAGTTTGATGATAGGAAGTGTAGTTAGGCTTTTAAGCAGTATTAATTTGTAGCTATTAGTTTGTTCGTTTGTTTTTCATAACTTGTGTTTCGATGCATCTTAATAGATTTTATATATATAATGGCTAAGATGATTCGTTTTTTTCTTTTTCTTTCTGTTTTTTTTTTCGTTTATTTCCAAAAGTATTACGATGAGGATAGACTACATAATGAAGCGTTCAAATGTTTAAGATAAACAAAAGATTACTAAGTGCAAAAGAATTCGACTGCTGCAGGATTTGAACCTACGCGGGGATGCCCCAAAGGATTTCAAGTCCTTCGCCTTAACCGCTCGGCCAAACAGCCAGATACACAGTACGGCCATATTGATAATAGAAATACTTCTACAATATTCACTCCACCATTCAACCCATTGCAGTCATTATTTCAACAGTTTGCAACAATGGGGAAGAAGAGACATCATAGAGGAAGCAACAACGCACAAGATCGCAAGAGAAGGAGGGATGCCGAGGAGAAGTGGCGCAGTGTTCGTGGCGATGAACAACAGAATCATCGACCTAATGTTTGGAATACAGAACCATTTGAGAACAAACGCTTTGAAGCTTTCTACAACGCACAATACTTCCTCAATGATGAGGAAGATTCCAAAGCATTCATTGGCAGTCTCACTAGTACTTTGCCTACTTGCTTCCGTCTTTACACCGACAGCCCTTTTATTGATGAATTAAGACAAGAACTTGTTCAGTTCATCGAGAAATATCATCAACTGAAGCAGCAGCAACCTCCAACTACTGGAGAAGAAACCAAGCCAACTGCTGAAAATGAAGAGGAGAAGTTACCCTTAGAACAGATCTCATGGTATCCGAATGGAAGCGGTTACAAGTTAAGCCTTGACAAGCGCTCGATCCGCAAGAGACCAGAACTCGCCGACTTGCATAAGTGGATGGTTTTACACACTGAAAATGGCAACATTACTCGCCAAGAGGCAGTTTCAATGGTGCCTCCTGTCGCCCTTGACGTGAAGCCTCATCACAAGTGTCTTGATCTGTGTGCTGCTCCCGGCTCAAAGACCTCGCAACTACTCGAAGTCATCAACCGATCCTTAACACAGCCATCAGAAGAGCAAGGAATCGTCGTTGCTAATGATGCTGATACTGATCGCGCTTATATGCTTGTACATCAATGTCGCCGCATCAACTCTCCTCTCTTAGTGGTCACCACGCACCAGGGACAAAACTTCCCCACCATCGCCTCCGATCCTCTCGCCTTCCAGGAGAAACGAGGAAGCAAAAGCGGTATGGAGTTCTTTGATCGTGTTCTATGCGATGTTCCATGTTCTGGTGACGGCACATTGAGAAAGAATCCGACGATCTGGTCGAAGTGGAACACGTCAATGGGCGCTGTGATGCATCCTTTACAGCTTATGATTTCCAAAAGAGGATTACAATTAACGAAGAAAGGTGGTTTAATGGTATATTCTACTTGTTCTCTTTCTCCTTATGGTAAGACAATGACACGTCATTCCCTCTCTGCTTGACACTGACGTGTTACCTTCATTCTTTAGAAAATGAATCCGTTGTTGCAGAATTATTAAGAGCTAATAAAGGCAAGCTCGAACTAGTTGATGCTAGAGAGTTTTTGCCATTGTTTAAGGCTCGCAAGGGATTGTCTAAGTGGAATGTGCTCGACGATCACTTCGCAGCAAGGAAAGAATCTCAGGCGAAGAGAGAGGCGAAGCAGAAGCAGCAACAACTCAAACAACAGCAACAACAACAGTCAGAAGTGAAGGAAGAGGGTGTCAGCGAGCCTATGGCGGTCGAAGGAGCTGATGATGCTAACGTCGCACCGACATCTGACGTCGTCGACAATGCTGATGTAACAGAGAAGGCAGTAGAGGACTTCTGTCACATCGAAGATCCAAAATTAAGAAAGTGTCTTGAGATGGGCATGCTTCACTTCCCTTCTTTCGAGGATGTGCCTAACGGTGTGAAGTGGAAGTATCGTCAGTCGCTCTTCCCTCCCACCGCCGAGGAGGCTGAATGGATGCACTTAGAGCGCTGTCTGCGCTGTGTCCCTCATGACGAAGATACTGGAGGATTCTTCGTCGCGACTTTGAGAAAGATTGACGACAGTGCAACGTCATCCTCTAACCAAAAAGAAGAGGAAGTTGTCGCTCAGCCAGCTGAGGCAGTGGTCTCCGAGGAAGAGGCGAAGGCCACTGCAGAGGCTGTTGCCCTGGCAAACGCCTTAGATCAAGGAGAGGGAGGAGGTAAAGGCAATCAGAGAGGCGGTAGAGACAATAAGAAACAACGCGCTGATAATGCTATGGTGAAGTATCATCTCTGGGACGAGGTTTCCTTCCAACAGATGAAGGAGTATTACAAGTTCGACGACACCATCACAGAGAAGAGTTTCTATGTGCGTGAGGACACTGCTTTAACCAGAGGCAAAGCTACTGCACCCACAGCGAAGACAGTCTATTTCTTCCCTTCAACTGTGCAATCACTTCTTCAAGGTGATGTCACTCAGCAACTGAAAATTGTAACGTCAGGTGTGAAAGCATTTGAGAAGAAAGCTATTAGTGCAGCTGCTGCTGCAGCGGCCGCCGCGGAGGGAAACAATGGTAACAATGTGACGAAGGATTATCGATTACTGCAAGAGTGTTTGCCTTTCCTCAACCGCAACATTCATGCGAGAAAGGTTAGCGTCACGATCCAAGACTTTAGCAATCTATTAGAAGGAGGATTAGTGAGTTATTCGACGCTCTCTCCTCAAACCCTTCAGTCATTGACCGCCTTGACTGCTGGCATCGTCATTTGCACTTATCACTACAAACCCTCTGATGTAGTGAGTGCGACGGAGGTGGCGGTGAAGGAAGGAGATTACGACTTCTCTATGGTCTGCTGGAAAGGAAGCTCAGCTTGTCTCAATGTGATGTGCAGTAAGATTGACTTGCAGTCTTTCAAACATCAGCTGAATGCATTGCATGTATTAAGGTGAGAGAGATTACTCTTGGTCTCGTTCGTTGTTCTTAGTGTGTTCTTTAGATCGAAGATAGTTGCGATCAAGAAGTTTGCTGGTACTTCAACCTCTGCTGACGTGAAGGAAGGAGAGGGGGAGGATGATATTGGTGCTTTCGAGGAAGTGGCAGAAGAAGCAGAGAACAAAGATGAAGAAGATGATAATGAGGATGATGAGGCAGAAGAAGAGGATCTGATAGAGGAGAATTAAAGTTTATAAATGCTGTAATTATTCGTTGCTTTGTCTTGTCAATAATCTATGAATAAAGAATTATTTATCTTGTAGCAGTTATTCCTTCTTCGACTCTAGTGGTGGGGTTTTGTTAGCACATTAAGAGGAAGCATAGGCGTCTAAAGTTCGGAGGAAACCAGGAATGAGCAACAAAACAGAGGTACTAATCTTATAGCTCTTGTTTCTGCGAAGAGCAAAATCAAAGGGAAACTTTGCCTTTCATGAGAAAGTTAAAACAAAAAACTTAGGAGCTCGACTTTCGGACAAAGGTATAACTGGATTCAGACCAAGTTCATGATGATTGCTTTCAGAACGTGACACCCTTGTAATGTTATTTTATGTGCTGTGGGCAAAATGTAAAAGAGAGAGAACGAAAAAAGTTTCGACTGCTGCAGGATTTGAACCTACGCGGGGATGCCCCAGAAGATTTCTAGTCTTCCGCCTTAACCGCTCGGCCAAACAGCCGTTGTGTTACGCTTATATCAAAGATATAGGAGCTTTTAGGGAACCTTGATGATAGGTTTGAGGAGAGGGAGATTTTATGAAAACATCTTTCAGTCATATTAATTAATTGCTGCAATGATTCACGAACCAATCTACGCTATCTTAAAATCAACAAACCAAAGAGGTGTGGCATTCGAAACTTTACAAAAGGATTGGATATTCATTCCGCTCTCGAAGGACCATTTGATTCTGAGTAGAGACAGTTTGCGCTTTGTTCTGAAAGAAGAAGATAACTTTTTGAATTCACATCGAGGGATAGGGACAAATCAAAATTTCCAATCCTCCAAGTCCATCGCAGCAAATCTTCGGCTTGAGGAAAATAGTAACGGTAGAAAGCTGGATAATTCATCGATAAAGACAATAAACAAGGTTTTTAATAATGGAGAAGTGGTCATAATGGATAAAGTCTGGTCTGACCTTCGTCCACTTGAGAGACTTGAACCAGTGAACAATAATCAAAAAATTCCTCGAAGATCATACGTTCCGACAGTACAAGAGCCACAGAGTAATGAAGATCGTAATGTAAGTGAGAGCAATTATACTCCTCAATATCTTCCTTTAGAAGATTCACCGAAGAGCACAAAGAAAAGAAAATTAGAAATAAAGGAAAATCAAGCCTCTTCAAGCTCTCCAGGCTCTCCCAGCTCTCCTGCAACAAAGATTGCGAAGTATAAGAATGAATCTTATGAATATGAGAAAAATATTGATAATCTGTTAAATAGCAAGAGAATTAATGAGAGTAATCATGAGAAAGAAAGAAAACGCGAAGTAATAGTATTAATCGAAGAAGAAGAAGAATTTGAAGAAGAAGAAGAAGAAGAAGTAATTTTCGATGCACCAAAACCAGTGAAGAGAGGGAAAGGAAAGGAAGAAGAAGACGAAGAGATTGCGGTTATTCCTTGTTTGCTAAATTCTTCTTCGTCATCATCTTCTTCTATTATTCCTTTCAGGAGGAAACTTCCTACAGTAAGCGAAATTCTCTCTGATTATGGTTTGGTCGTTGGCTCGTCGATTAGTGAGATCTCTCAGGCAATGGGTATTTCTTCAGCTGCCACTCTTATTTCTTCGTATATCCCTGATATTCCAGAGAACTTTAATACCGCGGATCAGGTTTCAGTGAATGGGGTGATCATTCCAATCCCTCATTCAGAGTTTAGATTCACATCTGATCTCAAAGCTCATTGGAGATGTATTACTCCACATGGTGATCATGCAAAAGAATTATTCTGTTTAAAGAATCTATCAACATTAGGGAATAGGAAGTTATCATCTAATTTCAAATCAACTGAACTCATTCAGGTAATTTCATTGTTCTTTTGTAATGTATATATCTAAAATCATTTCTCTCTCCTCTTCATTCATACTTTCTTTAGAATTTAGAATATTTTTATTATAAAGATTTTCATGTTCATTATAAACAAAATAAATTTTATTCTATGGATGGTGATGAAATTTGGAAGCTTTTAGAATCTTATGGTTGGAAAAGCAAAGAAGAGAGTGAAATCATGTATTTTAAACCTGCTCAATCTTATCTAACAGAGTTAACTGAAGGATTTCATTTATTTGAGACTGGTAAACAATTACTTGAATATCTTCATAGGTATATTAACCTCTCTTTTATTCTATCACTTCTAACATCTATTAATTTCAATAGATTTCCCTATCCTATGCAACCTGATCAAAAGCTATTATATACACTGAAAAGATTTGGATGGAAAGTTGATAAAAACTCTTCTATTGTTTATTATAATGAAATGATGTAATAATGTCCGTATCATCTTTCTTTCCATTCTAATTTTCTTCCTTTCTTGTCTGTATAGGTTATCTATCTCTCAAGCCAGGACATTACTGTGGACCTACCCACACCTCTTCTATCTTCCTAATTTAGGCAAAAACAATAATGAAGCTGTGATTAAGCGTATTCTGCTCTCATTGGGGTAAGAGATTGGTATTTTCTAATTCTCTTGATTGATCTTCTATTAGTTGGAAATGAAAAAAGTATTTTTGATTCAGACGGAAATCCTTTGGTATGAAGCACAGTCAATTTTAATTTTTCAAGGGTTTATTGTGTGTTTTGTTTGCATTTTATTTTATCCTATTAGGAATATTTTTATTTTTTTCTTATTTTTTTTTCTCCCCTAGTGAGTTTACAAAGTATAATATTATTACAATCATCATAATATCATAATTAACCCTTAATTGCTGCCCGTATACGGGCGATATTTCACATTGGGTAAAAACTTTGTTTCAAAGTCACTTCATTGCACCTTTCTCAATGGTTTCTTAACCATTTACAAAGATAAAATGACAACGCAGAGGATCCTCAGAAGATGTTGATCCGATTGATGACGAAAGAGAGGGATCGAATGGGAAAATGTTGAACTGTCCGAAGAGGGAATTGATGAAAAGCATTGTTGAAAAGCATTGATTTCCTGCCATCTTGGCAAAAAGTTCGACTAGTGCTCATCTCCGAATGGAGCCAATAGCCAACACAAGTTGAAAATGTGGTTGCTTTAGTGCATAAGCTATACAACCTTCAAAGTCTACAAAAACTAAATGTTTTATGGAGATAACTCATCCAGCAATCGCTTATTTGAACATGTAAACTTACTATTTCCTATGTTTCAAAGTGTGTCCTCATTATGAAACCGTATGCCGCATTTTGGAAAAGTGTGCGGTGTGCGGCCGCACAGGATTCCCATCACTGATTAAGGGTGAATGAATAAGACTTTTTGTGCTTTCTATGCACTTGCACGGTCTCAACAGAACATCAAAGAATTGAAGATTGAAGAGGAGAAATGTCAAAGAAAGCTTCTATAACCTCAGAGAATCAAGAACAAAATGAACTTGTTCGACAATTATTAGATAAATCCTATAATTGTGTATTTAATGGTGAAAAAGAAGCAGCATTAGCATCAGTAATTAATGCAATTATTCTATTAAAAGGTGAATCAGCTGTTCTTGGTATTATTGATCAAGTGAAAGATAATATGAGGAAAAGAATTGATGACATGTATAATGAAGAATCTAGAGGAATTGATTTAAAGACTGCTTTAAAGATGTGTGATGATTTATTACAACAAGATACAATTCTATCTGAAAGAGGTGATGAGGATATACT
>VKHI01000527.1:5500-21546 GCA_015145745.1 Poterioochromonas sp. DS
ACTCGAATTCTCCTGCTCAAGTGGAGGCAAATGATGTTTTTCAACCTCCGATGACATCCTTTATCTCTTCTGTGTCCTCTGTAACGAAGTAATAGGTGTTATATTGGTAGTATCAGTTATATGTATCAGTCTTGCGGAATCGAAACTGTCGTGCATTGATTCGCTAGATAATTAAAGTTACAAAACATTTTTTGCTCAAGGAGTATTATCGAAACAACCCGTCGAATCATTATCGGATTGAGATAAATCCACAAAAGAAAGATCAAAGCAATATAAAGCCAGGTCTGGCACTAAACTACACTACAATCAAGACAATAATAAGAAACACAAGTTATGGTCCTTGCTAGTGGCATCAGCAATTGAAAGTACACGTGACATAATTTTTAAAAAAGGGCTGAAATGAAAACATATCAATAAAACATAAAAATTGGACAAAGAGCTGGAAAAAGAAGCTCTGAGAAAGCTCTAATCATTCACTGGGATGAGAGAGTCCATATGACTAATTGCTTGAATGAAAACGCTCTGTTCGTTCTTCATGAAGGGTGATGTCGCTACTGACATTCGATGCTTCATAATGACTCGCGGAGATTTGTCTGGGGAAAGAATCAACCACCTCATTGACCTTCTGATCGTCTTCATAAGAGGGAGGAGCAATGCGATAGATGGAGGTAAATCGATCTGACGTATGGATGGAGGTTTCAGTATTAGTTTTGAATTGATCATTCGCTAATTCTGGCGAGACCTCTTCCTTGTCAGGGAATTCTGATGAGACATAAATGGTACTACTTTTTACACAAGACAGTCCAGAGGATTTCGAAGATATGTTAGGGGAACAATACTCCGCTGCAGCACTGCTGCAATGAGCTACAGAACATAAAGAATAAATCAATCGAGTCAAATCTTCCATAAATCGCTGGTACGGGGTTTTCTTCTTTCTCATATGAACTAAGAAGATACAAAGATTACAGGAAATAAACAAACAACACGAAAAGGTGCTTACAGTTGACTATGTAGGCCTTGAAAAAGACTTTCTGCTCACTTGAGGAGAAGTATTGTCGGGTCTCAGCATAGACATAGTAATATATGAGCATCACGGTCATGAAAATCGCATAAAGAATCGGAACTGCTTTGAATTCAGGATGAAAGACCAACATCATCACAAGGATTGTGCCAAATATCACAGATCCAATGACAGCGCTGAAGATACCTAAAGGATTCTTCAAAGTTCTCTCACAGTGACCAAATCGCTTCTTGAAAACCACATAACAGTAAAACATGCTGAGGTAAACAAAGCAGCCAGCTGTTGTCGCAGCGCGTGTGCAGGTTGTGTAAATGTTCACCGTTAAAGCGAAATAATTAGCAGCGTAAGCGATGAGGCAAACGACCAGGTATGCAACCACTGGAACGTCTTCACCTTGCAAGTTGATCGTACAATTTAAAGCGTGTGGTAAGAGTCCGGACGACGCCATGGACTTGATTTGACGTGCTATGATGTACATATACACGACTGAAGTACCCATCATCGGAAACGCTGCAATAGCTGACGCTGACTTGTATCCAATTTTAAAAATCCTCATGTAGCCGAAGACAAGAGGAAAATAGGTACTTTCTTGGTACAGCTGTTCAGTAACGCCAGGCGGTTGAGAAGCAACTGTGAACATCAACCATAGAGCTAAGACGAGCATAGTTACAATGAGACCAAGCATTGCATAAGGCATAGTCTTCTTCGACTAAAACAGGAGAAGGAATGAACAACAGAGACAGCACAAGAGAAGTGGTGACGTACCTCTTTCACCTCAGAAGTTATTAATGTGAGGAGATCGAAGCCTATAAAGAAGACGACAGAGAGTCGAAAGATATCCAGGAAAAGATTTGGATCATTATGAAAACCAACACTATGATTAATCAGTGCATAATGTTGGAAATTCAGAGAAGGGATTGAACCGAACAGATAAATCAGCATCAACACAATCACCATCATCGTGTAAATGGAGATGATCTGCCAGAAATATCTACAACACAACACCATCAAAATCACTAATACAACATAGGTGATCAGCCATATCAATTGGTTCGCACCAGAGTTTATATTGAAGCAAACTTCGAGGAACTGAGCAATTTTCATTGGGTAATCAGCGAAATAGAAGATCGATTCCATCAATCCGCTGCAACCCACTAAATAGCCTCCTAGTGGGCCGAGAATTACTCGAGCGTAGCCGTAATAACCTCCATCGAAGGTCATAATCGAAACCATCTCGGCCATACATAAACCTAGCATCAAATAACCTATTCCCACGACCATAACTGCGATGAAGTATTCCCAAAATCCTGTGATTAAGCCATAGTTCCAAGCCATGGAGCATCCTCCTAGCTTCATTGCGAGTCCTAATTCAGTGAAGCTCGCATCAAAAAGAAAGAATTCGAACTAATAAACACTAACCTAGAAGGAAAACTTGCTTCCAGTCAGCTCTCGCAAGACCATTCGGCTTATCTTGGGAATGGGAACCTTGGTCACTGGTATCACTGCTCTTACTCCTATTCTCTCCGCTCATTTCTCTCTAGAGTAATCTCATTCGCTTTGAACTGCTCTTCTCTTAACTGCTATTAACTAAATGATCTCTCTATGATTCTCCGAGATTCGAAGTAATCCACAACCAATCAGAGGAAAGTATCTTGAATCGTCAGACAAAGTAAGGATTAGTTATAGAACAGTGAAGATTTTCAGGTAATAGAACACAGATTCTATCCTTCTAAATGAAAGACATGCAAATTTTACTATCACGTCACGCTTCCCTATTCCCAACTTGAAAATCTTCAAGAATATCTTGTCCTCGATTTGAGAAATAATCACTCTTCCCTGTAGCGCCTTTTTCCACAAAGAAAATCGAAAAAACGAATGAATCCTCACATTGATACCGCAAACAAGATGACGAATAATCGCAGCGAAACAAACATATCTCCCATCACAGTGCCTTTTTCTGGTTGGTTAAATAAACGTTCCAGGTGGTTGAGGCAATGGCGTCGTCGTTATATCAAGCTTTCAGGACATTTGATGTATTTTTCCCTTGATGAAGAAAATAAAGATTCAAACCACCACCACATGGTGGTTGACCTGTCAGAATATGAGATTGTTCGCTCAGCGGATGAAACAACTAAAAAAGAATTTACTTTTGAGATCATTGGATCGTTTGTCCCCCGGTATTTCTTCCAAGCCTCCTCGATCACGGAGATGCAGGAATGGATGGAAACCATTGCCCGAATTATCGATAGGTATCAACCATCATCGAAAGTGATCAAAAATGTTGTAGGGAAAACATTTATTGTTCTGAGCGATGGGAAACTCTACAAGATCGAGAACTATGAGCACCATCATCAATATGAGATCAGCCGCCATTCGATGCTCAGCCAGCAATCGAATCTTCCGATGTCCATGTCACAAAGCTTCAATATTCCTACACCCAAGTATACTCCAGTGGATATTCCAATTCTCACGAAGCAGCAGAGGAAGTGTCTCTTGCTTCCGATGTATCGCAATAAACCCTTCGAGATCAAAGACTCGTCTAAGAAGAAACCTCTCATACTCGTCAGAGGTGACAACAATGAAGTCATTTTCCTCCCTGCATGGTAAGAGAAGAATATAGATCCTGAGTGAAAGACAAAGATCTTTCACTCTTCTCTCCTTTCACAATCTGTTTCTTCGCTTCCTTTGTAGAGTTCTTTGCTTTCTTTCCTCTTCTTCTTCTTAACCCTGTTGTAGTCGTAGTCGTAGTCGAACATCTCACACTATCTCTCTGCTTTGATTTTGCTTTTTATCACAGTATCTTTCGAAATCAATGAGAATGGATTGTTATGATATTATCGTCGTTGTTTTGTTTTGTTATGAGTTGCATAGTCAATCGCACTTTGTCTTGCTTCACATCATAAGAGTGCATGTATTTACTTCCTTCTATGTAGTATCATTCATCACTCTGATTGCCTAGTTTGTATATAACTCCCTTTTAAGTCGTATGTGTTGTTAGTGGATGGTAGGGATTGGACATTGGTATGTAGGCTGTAATGTCTTCTCTACATGTAAGTAGTTGCTATGTTCGTACCATCCTCGTAAGAAACTAAAACCTATAGTATAAATCAGAAATAGATTAGAAAAGTGGAATGATAAGAGCATAGATGATGTCATGTCACTTACTTAAGAAGCTATGAGTCCACATATGTACGAGCATCGTATTGATAGTAGGATAGAGATATTTCCCTTTAGAGAAAGCATTGCATGTAGCGGTCAGACCATATTGTTCATTCTGTTCCTTCTTCTGACAGTTCTGAGGAATACGACTGTTAGTAGAGTCAACAAGAGGATGCACGATCTCTGCTTTCATCTCTAATATGAACTCTCGCGGTGTCCCTGTTCTCGTCGCTGATGAGGTGCTAGTAATCTTGGAGGATTCCCTGTTATCCCTATTGCTCGAGGAAGACACGTCAGTGTTGTTAGTCAAAGCCCTTCTCCTTCTCCAATGTTGCCTTCGGGTCTTCTCCGAAAATCCAGAGTCTTTTGTCGTGGCGGGTAAGGTGCGAGTAGCAACGAGACTGCCTCTTTCCTCATACAAGCGATGACCTTGTTCGCGATAATAGTCGTCCAACGTCGTCTGAATCGAATAACTAAACGGTCCTTTCTTCATCTCAAGATTCTTCTCTTTATTCTGTAAGTAAATTTTGTTCTCTCGATCTATGAACCATTTGAGGAAGGGATGCTTGGGAGTGAGGAGGAAGAAGTCTTGTATGACGATGCGCGACTGTTGGTGGATGTATCTCGCATGAAGATCAGGCTCTCGAGATACGACCATAAAAGCAGAAGAATCGTCGAGCAGTTCTTTCTTCATTGCATTTCTCTCTGCTTGAGTGGCGTTGGCGGCTGGTGTGAGGTGTTCTATAAGTTGGTGCAAGACATAGTTCTCGAGACATTCGAAGGTTCGGTAACAGTAAAAGTCTAAATCTATGTATAATCCACCAAAGTGATATGCTATTAACATCCGTGCCATGTCAGCCATATCTATTTTCATTAGAGACGAGTCATTATTAGAGTGAGTGGGTCAGTGAAGAACGAAGGAAGGGACTTACATACTCCATGAAGAGCGTCAAATAGATCAGAATATTCAGGATAATGTTGATGAGTAAATAATTTTAAATCACTATCATCATAAAGATGAAAGGAGTAATTCGAATTGAGTCTCTCACATCCTTTCTTCCATCGTTTGAAATCTGATGTTAAGGAATCCTTCGTCTTCCACATCTGATGGACAATATGTGGGAAAATATGATCACTGTGATATTTAGTAGCATCTGATGGCGAAATTTGTGGTAGTTCTTGTATTGCCTCACTTCCGAAGGGATTATTAAAGAAGAGATGAATGATTAAAACTGTTGAAACAATGAAAAGTGTTAAGAAAGTTGGGAAAATCCCATATTTCCAACATGCATTATTAGCAACAGAGAGTTTATTAAAGGTTTGCTTGATTGAGGAAGACGATGTCATGAAGATTTTGCTTGTTATTCGATCATCCAACAAACCCACACAAGAATTAGATTCATTCACTATACCGTAACTTTACGGTTCGTAACTCGTGAAAAGACATTGACGAAAATAAAAAGTTATGTTATTCGAAAGTCGAGATTGGTTTGGTTTTCGAAAACTCCGAAAAAGCGAAAAATCAAAAACCCGAAACTTCGAGGGATCTTTCAATATCATATGAATGAGATGGAGAAACTTAGCTTAGAAAAGGAAATGGATGATGGATGTATTGTTGTTGGAAACAGGACTAGGCGAATCAATGGAGGTCAAGTGAAAGTACTTGACGATACTAGCGAAATTCCATACAATTATAAACTTCTAATGGACAGAAAAGTTGCCATTTTTAAAGATGGTTGGCGTGATACTCGGTTCGATAATATCCGCAACCAAGTTGATTTCAGGATGGCAGATGATAACCTAACCGTATTCCTGAATACAACCGTGAATGGCGAAACATATGGATCTATCCTCGTCAATGAATTCAGAAAGTTAGACAAATCTGGTATCCAATGTAAAAAGGAAATGACCCTCTATTACTGTTTTGATAGATTGACTTACCTATGCACGGTAGATTCGAGTACATTCCCATGTAATGGAGCGTTCAAAGCTGCTCTTAATATACGTCTTTCAAGCGATGCCTTTCTACAACCACCAGTCCGAAATTTAACAAATCTTCAAGAAAACACGAAACCTGCTCATTATCGAAGCGATGGGTGGCTGGTTTTGTCAAGTGTTAAAGTTTCCTGCAGCAATTTTGCTTGCGCAAGAGGTTCTTGGGAGCAATAACTTGAAGTGTTTGATGCATTACAAAGATGAAGATCAAAGGATGGATCTCATGTTCTCTCATCTGAATTGTTTAATAATTTTTCAGTTCGAACCCGGATTTCCGGAGTCTTCTTTCGACGAAGACTTGTGGTGTTAGGTCTGAGTATTAAGGTAGCGAATTACAACGATTTTAACTTTCGCCATTCAGGCTCGAAGAATTCCCTCCATTCATCTACATCTCAAAACTTTTTAATCTCCATCTTACCGCAAGCTCATAATGAATCACAGTCACTTCTGCACGATCTGGATTGAATCTCAGATAAAGAAAGGACCGTTTAGTTATTCGATTCAGACGACACCAACTTACTCGTCGCAATCATCGGCAACGACTTCCTCGACTGCGTAATTCCTTTCAAGATAGCGATTTAAAATAAAATTATTTACTCCAACATTATCCTGAATATTCTAATCTATATGACGCTCTTCATGGAATTTGTAAGTTTTGGAGCAGATTTTCACCCAAAAAAAAGAAAAATAAAGATTTTTGCAAATAACGAGTTATCATAAAGTCGAGATTTGCTCTTAGAGTCCCAACTCACTCAGCTCAGTGAGAGAGATTCAATTAGCCTGTGATTGGATGAATATTCAGAGCGATAGATAGACTGATAAACCATCATAATTCATCAGCAATCACCCTTCCATTCAACACTTTCATTACCCTTTTATCCTCTCTTGTTGAGGAGAATTAAAATTTACGGTTCAAATTATCATTGAACAAAGAGAAAAATGTTCTTCAAGTTTATTTTTGTTTTGATTGCCTTTACCGCAGCCTTGGCAGAAAAGGTTGAGGAGATTCAACAACGATTTGGAAAATTACATGCTTTCCCTGATGTCTTACCATCAGGGAAGCAATCTGTCAATGAGTTCCAGTTCATTGACATGACTGCCATTAAAGATCATCGCCACCACCTCCGCGACGATCAGACCTTTTCCTTCCCTAGCATCAGCCCATTGGTTATTAATAACGGCGATGTTGTTACTGTATCATTTAAGGCAACAAAGCCTACTTCTGGTGACTGGATTGGAGCATACTCCCCTGCAGACATCGACATCACCACCACGGTACCAGTGAAGTACGGATGGTGCGATGATGATAAGAATTACCTGTCTACTGGTCTTGGTTCTTTAACCTTTAACTTCACCAATCTTCGAGCTGATATTGGCTTCTACTACTTCACTAACTCCACGTCAAAGCCTGTGCTCGTCGCCACCGCCTCTGACAAGGTCTCCTTCGCCAATAACAACCAACCTCTCAAGCCTCGTGTCGTCCCTACTGGAGATTATGACAAGTTCAACCTCTTATGGAGTTCTGCTACTTCTACCAAGCCTACCTTAAGATGGGGCACAGTGTCGGGCAAGTACAACCATGTGGCCATTGCCAGCACTTCCACCATCCCTCGAGAGTCTCTCTGTGGTGCTCCTGCCAATGGAGTGGGATGGAGAGATTTTGGTCTCATTCACACTGCTACGTTCGAAGGAATGAAGGCGTTGTCCAATGAGAAGGTTTATTACATCTTCGGCGATGACGCGACCAACGACTACAGTGCAGAATTCGTGCTCAATGTGCCCCCTGCCCCTGGACAACAGCCAAAGGACAGAGGTACTCGTGTGATCATCTATGATGACTTAGGTCGAGGCAGCAATGACATGACGTACACCTGGTATGAGTACGGTCGTCCTTCCTTCGACACGATGAATGCTGTAGGCTATGAGGTCAGTCAAGGCTGGGTCGATGCCATCTATCACGGTGGTGACATCTCTTATGCTGTGGGATACCTCGCAGTCTGGGACTTCTTCCTTGACATGATCTCACCTGCTGCTAGTGGCACACTGTACATCACCACAGTGGGCAACCACGAGACAGACTGGTACAACACCGACTCCTGGTTCAATAACTCTGATTCAGGCGGAGAGTGCTCCATCCCTACTGTCACTCTCCTTCCAATGCCTGCTCCAGCGACATTAAAGAAGCCTTGGTTCTCATACGACACCGGCTTGATCCACTACATTGGCATTAGCACAGAGCATGACATCGCTATCGGAACAGAGCAATATCAGTGGATCGAAGCAGATCTTAAGAGCATCGATCGCACTGTCACTCCTTGGGTCATCTTCGGTGGTCATCGTGCGATGTATATTAACTCGAATTATGGCGGCAATCCCTCTGCGGACATCGATTACATGGCAAATATGGTGACGAACCTCGAGCCATTGTTATGGAAGTACCGTGTTAACATGGGTTTCTATGGTCATAACCACGCTGTGCAACGTCATAGCGCCATCTATAACTACACTGTCGTGCAGAAGTCTGTCGAGGTCGCTGACGTGGACGGTAGTATCATTCATTATCATGATAATCCTCAAGCTACCGTGCATTGGGTTGTCGGCACTGGAGGCGCTGCCTTCACAAAGAACTCAGTGACGCCAGGTCCTGACTGGAACGAGATGGTCTTCTATGAGTGGGGCTATGCTCGCGTCACTGCAGTGAATGCGTCTTACCTCGACTGGGAGTGGGTGCAGAGCTCAACCGGCAAGGTCTTAGATCACATGGTTATCACCCAAGATGACCCAACGAAGCCTTGGGTCCTCTAATCACGAGCAAAGCACTGACAGTGATTTAATAGCCGATAGTACCAGCCGCCAATAATTTGTTTTAAAACAGCTTATTTTACCCTTTTTCTTTCCCCCCAAGCCCTCCTCTTCTCTCTTACTCCTCTTTGATTATCTGTCCCTGCTCGCTGATTGTTAGTTTGATGTGATGATTGATTGTTACCGTCTGAGGCATATCCGGCTCTCTCGCTGATCTGTGCTCAGACGAGATTCATCGAGGAATGATGAGGAAGAGGAACCTTGCAGTATAGCTTAGTTGTTCGCATGTAGCATTGTTTTGACTCGAATTATGTTATCATATATAGTAGATAGAGGACGATGACGAGTGACATGATGATGATCGCAATAGACGAAAGATAAGAATATATGCATAGTCCTTTGTTTGTTTCTAACAATAACCATACATATATGTATGCATATTAAGCATGAGATGATGATGATTCTTATAATATACAAACAAAGAGGGAATTATTGAAGAGATCTATAGAAGGGGGACTATGATTCTGATTATCACTGTGGTTAGAGGTCTTGGAACAGGTTAATCAGTCCGTCAGCACCTGCTGTGAAGATCCAAGGCTGACGTGGATGGAATAATGTTGCAAGGACTCCTAACTGCCCGACAACACCATGTCCTCTCAACACCTTCAACGGCACGATCAGAGGATTCCTCATCAGATCACTATAGAGAATACACAGAAGTTAGAGAGATAATAATAGAATGACGTCATCTAATTAGTCTTACCTATAGACCATACAGTGGAAGATATGCACACTGCCGTCGTCAGAGGCAGAAGCCATGAGAGGATATCTCTTATGATACTTCACATCTCTCACTGCCTTCTCATGAAACTTCAGAGTCTTGTAAGGCGTGGAGGCGAGGTCGAGGTCGAACCACACCACCCTACGATCATAACTGCCGACGAGGATGTGGTCACCGGAGTGATGGATATCCACTGACGACAGCCACTTGCAACCACTCATCAGCTTCTTCACGAGCTTCTGCTCGACGAGATGATAGACCTTCACATGCTGCTGTGTCACGATGATGAGGCAAGGTAGTGAGGGGTGGAAGAGCACTGACTGCAGCAGCGAGCCTGGCGCCTTGTTGAAGGGATACTGCGACTGTCCCTTGGAGACCTGATGCACTGACACTGCTCTCTTCCCTGCCTTAGGAGCGAGGACTGCGAGGTAGTCGCCCTTGTAGTGCCACGACAACTGAGTGACGTCACTGTCAAGAGAGAGTTCGACTCGAGGTCCCACTGTCACTCCCTTGGAGGACGAGGAGGTGGTGGTAGTGGTGAGCGACTTCTTGCAAGCCTTCCATGACGTGTTCGACTTCTTTGCATTCATCTTAGCATTATCACCATCTTCGCCATCACTGTCACTGTCATCGCTCTTCTCTCCGTCCTCCTCTGCCTCTGAGGGGTGCGCAGCGAGGTGCAACAAGGTCTCTAAGTGAGCCTCCGTCAGCTCACAACTGTCAGCGTCACCTGTGCCAGTAGTGATGAGGAAGACAGAGGAGCCAGCGCTCACTGCGAGGAGGTGGTTCATGCTGTCAGGATTCCATGCGATGGACGTCACTCCACCTCTCTGTAGATCCCAGGTATGCTTGCAGTAACCTGTGTCCACCTCCCATAGTCTGACAGTGCCATCCTCTCCTCCTGAGACGAGATACTGACCATCAGGAGACACGCTCAAGCACCTCACAGCACCGCTGTGGCCGATGAACTGCATGCAGAGACTGTTAGGGAAGGGCTTTAGCTCTCTAGGGGCTGGGAGTTTAGGAATCAGGGTCTCTGGGTCGATGTTGAGACGTTTTTTCAGTTTTCTCGGACAAAGATACAGATCCAAACATCTTTCGAATCTTTCACGGACAAAGTTCTCATAGCCTGGCACATGACGTAGACAGTTGTATTTCGTTGGGATAAAGTTCTGAGGTCTATCTTCAGGCTCAGCTTCCTTGTATTTCTGCTCTTCCTCAGGTGTCATGAGGTATTCCTCTGGCGGGTTGTATGACTCTGCGTGACCTGGTAAAGGCATTTTAGGCGCTGGGAGATGGAATTTATATCGCTTAGACTCTGCAAGAATCTCATCTTCATCATCTTTCCAGATCAGATAAGGTGTG
The DNA here is from genome assembly GCA_015145745.1 of Poterioochromonas sp. DS. Taxonomy (NCBI): domain Eukaryota; class Synurophyceae; order Ochromonadales; family Ochromonadaceae; genus Poterioochromonas; species Poterioochromonas sp. DS. The sequence goes on from VKHI01000527.1 coordinate 16,624, forward strand.
TTGTCGTCCTTCTGCTCGTCAGAAGGTTTCTTCTTTGGCTGGTATTTGCCTTCTTCCATCGCCTTCACGATCTTCATCACCTTCATCATCTCCCACTTGGAAGGCACGAAGCGACTCTTAGGCTCAGGTCTGGCGGACAGAGGCATGACCTCCTTCTCGTGTGTGAAGTAGTCGACGTAGTCTGGCGTGTCGTTGAACTCTGCGTGAGCGAAGGCACCGGCTTGGATGCGTCGGATGATCTCGAGCTCTCGCTCGGATAAGACGACTTCGCGATCGTTGTACATGTCATAGACTCTTCTGATGGAGAGAGGATCGTCGTGCGCCTCTAGGGCGAGGTCGATGCGGTCTTTGCCCTGACGCTTCGTCAGCTTCTTTCCCTCCAGCGAGTATCCGATGTGGTCGAATGCGTCATACCAGTGCAATGGAACTCGTCCGATGGCGTTATTTCCTCGATTATCTTCATCGTCTGATGACAGGTCATCCACGTGCATGTATTGCTGGAGGAGTTTGTTGTGTTCGTCATCAATTGGCTGACGCTCTTCAGTGACGTCAGCTGCTTCACCCTTCCACTGACGAGGTCTTCGCTCGATATCCTTCGTTGAATTGTTCGCCGGAGTACTGTCTTCTAATCCAGAGTCATCCTCGCCATCGTCTTCTTCGGAGTCTTCTTCCTCTGAGGAGCTCTGAACCTCGAAGCCATCGGATTCATCGTCAGAATCCTCACCCGTCGCATCATCTTCCTCCTCATCTTCATCTAAATCTTCTTCGTCGTCATCTTCCATCTCTTCATCGTCTTCATCATCAGAAGTGTTTGATGCGGTTTCAACCTCTTCTTGTATTCTCTTGCTTTTGTCTTGGGTATTCACCTTTTTAGCCCCGGCCTTCGCCGTGCTAGAAGATGTTTCAACCTTCGGCGGATTGCTTTGCTTCGTGGGCAACGATTGCTTCGCCTTGTTGCTCTTTGGTCCCATATTATTGCTGTGTTGTTATTATTGGTTGGTGAGTGGAATGATCTTATAAGCAATTCACTAAAACCTCTCAAAGGAATTGTGTAAGACTGGCGATTGTATCGAGAGAGGCAGTCCTCGTGATATAATGGTCGTGTGAGAGTTATATTTTAATATCATAATATGTCTAAGTGAGATCGATTCATAGATATATGAGTCACTATTGTTAATTTAAAATATCTTAACCAATTGATCGGGCAAAGAAAGAGTCCACATTATATCACATCGAAAATTTAGCGGAATATCAAAGGTATTGGGAAATCTAGGGGAATGAACAACGAACATGAAATATGAAATGAAGAATATGAGGAGTGTATGCAATGAAGAGAAAGAAGACGCGCACTCATTGATGTATGATATGAACACCATTGATCCAAATTCTTTCTCAAACTATTATGATCTAATCTAACTTAGCAGTAACAAATTTACTTCGCTCCAACCATATGTTGAATGATTGGATGCGCGACTCCAACATGAAGGTTAGTGAGAAACTCATAAACTGTGGAGGAGAGCAGGCTCAGCAGGGCGAAGGTCTTCTTCTTCGCCGCATCCTTCTGTCTCTTTTCCTCCTGTTTTCGAGCTGTAGAAATATCGAGAATCAATGAATAAAAACCATCAGATGAAAGAGGAGGGAGAGCCAGACGCACCTATGCTGCCCCACAATCCACGAGAGATAATCTTCTTCATTGGATGCTCATCTTCAGGGTTAGACAAGCCTAACTCTTCACCTGCAGTAACTTGAGTTTGTGATACAAACTGCTTTTTGTTGAAGAGTCTCTTGCCAATGAAAGGAAGAGTGGAGAGAACTTTCTGCACTCGCGAAACCTTGCGGGAGGAAGAGTCTTTGTTCTCTTTGCTCTCCTTACTTGAAGTGGACGAAGATGGCATCTTAGACCCACGATCAGCGCGATCATCATCGTTGTCCTTATCTTTCTCTTCTTTGCGCTTTCGCTGTTCTCGGTTAGCACTGCGATCGTTGGAGGAAACAGTGGTGAGAGTGTTTTGATCGAGCATGTCAGCATAACTCTTGGAGGCGGCTTCTGCCACAGTGAGTGTCGGTGATTCTAATGCCTCGATCTATAAGAATAAATTTATTCAGACTCATCAGAACACCATAGAAAGTACGAACTTACCACTAGATCAGTCAGATCCTCGATGAAGATAGGATCAGTGTTTAAGGCTGGCACTCGCTTCCAGTTCGCAATGCCATTCTCGTGAGCTAACTCCTTGTACTCCATGTCAATCTCCTCCAATGTTTCAATATGCTCTGACACAAAACTCACTGGAACAACGACGAGATTCTTAACTCCATCCTTGCCCAAATCAACGAGCTTCTCCTCGGTGTAAGGCTGCAACCACTTCACTGGACCGACACGACTCTGGAAGGAAAGGTGGAACTTCACAGCTGGACTCTCAGCTGAGCCAGTGACCTTCTCCGCCTTCTTAAAACCTGCAAGCTGTAAACCGAGCTGTCTTGTCATCTCAGCGGGTCTCAAGCGGTCGGAGGCGAGTTGCTTCTGAACTTCTCGAGAAATGAGTTTGATGCATTCCTCGATCTGCTTCTGATAAGGATCACCAGCCTCGATGTAGCTCTGAGGGACTCCATGAGCACTGTAGAGAACATGAATGCCATCTTGTGTTTCTTCGGGAGAGTATTGTCCGATCTGCTCGACGATTAACTTCGCCATCGCCTTCACATAGCCCTTGCGATGATACCACGCTGGGACCACTGTATGTGCTACTTTATCACCTCCCCAGATCTCAGGTTGCTTGTAGAAGATATCTTGCAACAGTCTGAGGGAGGATCCAGAGGTTGAGATCGAGAATTGAGGATACAAAGGAACGATGACCATGGTGTTCACACCATCTCGACGGATCTGCTCGAGGACTTCCTCTGTGTATGGATGCCAATACCTCATCGCGAAATAACAGTTTGCATTATCGAAACCTCGATCTCTCAGAGATTGCTGTACTAGCTGACTCTGTTCTCTGGTGTAGCGGACGATAGGAGAACCTCCACCGATGCTTTGATAGGCTTCTGAGGATTTAGGAGCTCTGTGATACGAGAAGATAAGACTGTCTGACGTTCCAATAATTGATGGCGTACCTTCTTTTGGCGATGAAGTACGCGAGAGGCTTCTGCAGCACTGACAAGAGAGGTGGCAGGCGAATGATGTCAGGATCAGCGAAAAGATTGTACAAGAAACCCTCCACATCCTAACAAAAAGCAGTTCAATCAGAAAGATCTCTGAGATTGGATAGTATGATCTTACCTTCATCGTTTCAGGTCCTCCGAGGTTCAGGAACAACACCCCTAACTTCAGATCCTTGTCATTGTCCTTGCCCCCCACTGTTTGGCTCGAAGTTAACTTCAGAGGTGTTGGGAATGGAGTAACGGCACGGCCATTAGGTTCAATGAAGGGACTAATAGCAGATAAAGCAGGATTTGATGGATTTGCTGCAATAGGAGGAATTTTAGCTTTAGGAGCTTGAGGAAGTCGTGCAACGATTGACTGAGGTGGTGGAGGAGTCGAGGGAGCTTTGGAACCAAAGAAGAAACCATTGACCAAATCTTCAAGAACTAGAAGGAATAAGCAGTACCATGCTAAACGAATTGCTAATTTCATTTTTGAAAGTTCTTAACAAAAAAAAGAATGCACGGCAACAACAAAAAACAGAAGGGGAGGTCTTGTGATTCAAACAATGCAGTTCATAAAGTACTACTATGATCAATAGAGATGAGATGTCCTATGGGTTGGGATGTGATAGTAGTATAGTATAGTATTGTATTGTATTCTGTATATAGTATGTATTGGTTATCGTGTTATTCGATGATGCTGAGTGAAGAAGAGAATTCACAACACGGTGAGACAACGGTAGCGATCCAAATCAAAAAACCTGAAAAAAAAGAAAGCAAAAAAATATTTCTCTGACTTGGCAAGGGCAGGCTGTCGTGGGCTAAAAGGGCAGAGTCACGGCATATCGGGGATATCTTTGCGGCACATCGGAGTTGCGAGAATCCAATTATTTTGAACAGTTAACAAGACAAGGAATACAACCCCCGATACAACCCTATACAACACCTCCACTGTCATGCTAGCACATCAAGAGAAAGCACAAATATGTGGATATAAACTTCCTTTGTATTTCTGGTTTGTTATTTCTGGTGCATTGTGTGATATCATTCAAGCATTGATCGACTATCTGATATCTTTAATCTATTATTTCGACTGGGAAAAGACAACTATCTGTTGGACACTGAGTTATATTCTGAGTATAGCTGTAAGGCATTCCTCACATCGAGTGCTGGTGTTCGGGGACTATGAGGGCACCTACTGGAGCTCTCTGCTGAAGACATATGCCACATACTCCTCCTCCATCGTCCTGTCTATGGTCACCAATCACCTCATCGTCTCTTTCATCGGATTAAGTCACAAGCAAGCCTGGATTATCACGATGTTATGGACGGGGCTGTATAATTATTTCTTGTTGAAATCTAGCTGGCGCACCGCTAACAAAGACAAGGACAACTCCTCCTCCCTCTCCAACGACTCCTCCGCCTCAAACAACTCCAAAGACTCTAGCGAGTTAGATCCCTTCATAGAGAAGGCGAAGGCTAGTGTCTGATCGTATGATGTGTTGTTGTTTTCATAGTTTTGTTGCTGTCTCTTTTCTCTCTTATTGTTACCACCACATCACGTCATACATACTCCACACCATTGTCATCGCCTTTGCTTTGCCATTCATTGTTTTCCCCACTCTTTGTCTTCGTCATAGTCTTTTATTGTTATTACGAGTTATTAGAACATTTCATGGTAATATATGAGAGTTCTGACGTCACCGATAAGAGATGAGATGATGCCAGATGTGTTGTTGTCTTGTCTTGTCTTGTGACGACATTTTGACAAGTTTTTTT
>VKHI01000528.1:4154-16630 GCA_015145745.1 Poterioochromonas sp. DS
ATAATTATGAGAAGTAGTTAACTGTAAATCCAGAATTTGATGTGAGAACAGAACCATTCCTCAACTCTACCAAACACTAATATTAATATACAGTATGTCTTGAACTACTATAAGAGTTGTTGTTTATTGCCTTTGAGAGGGAAAGTCCACCACTAAAACAATACTCCTTCTGAACACTCTGAAACCAAGCTATCAGGCTCAGCAAAGAAAGACTTTACTTCTTGAATATTGAATGAGTGTTCTTTTCTATTCTCAATGAGCAGTATCAATTAGAAGGAGAGGTATGTACGTCACAAATTACACATGAAAGAATTTATTCTAAGAAGATAGATAGATCTACGTCAATGTCCTTCACTTTCTCCTCCTTTTCTCGAATCAAATCCCTCCGAGCACTGTAATCCTTTACTTCAATATCGCTACTATTCAATGCCTCTTTCCCCTTGTCTTTCCCCTTGTCTTTCCCTCTTCTTCGATCTCTCTTCTTTGGTACGGTATATTCTCCTCCTAGATGCTTCGTCTGTCTTTCCTTTGCCAAGAGCATTTGTCTCTGACGCTCCTTCAATCCCTCTATCTGCTTCTCGGTCAGATCTGAATAGCAATATTTACAATGAATTCCCTCCAAGTAATGACTATCTTCTGTCATCTCGTTGGCGGATAAAGGATGACGACAGCCTCGACAGAGTTCATAGCTGCCTGGCTGAAGTCCGTGCTTCACTGTGACACGCTGATCAAAGACAAAACACTCGCCCTTCCACTTTGATTCCTCCTCGGGAATCTCCTCCAGATACTTCAGAATGCCTCCATGGAGTTGATATATTCGGTTAAAGTGAGGGAGCTGAGAGAGGTAGACTGACGCCTTCTCACAGCGAATACCACCAGTGCAGAAGATCGCCAGATCTGGCTTCTCCTCTACTTCTTCTCCCTCTGTCTGAATCTCTTGCTTCTCTACTAACTGATTGATGAATTGAGGGAATTCTCGGAAGGTCTTCGTGTTCGGATTGATCGCAGTGTCGAAGGAGCCCACGTCATACTCATAGTCGTTTCTCGTATCCACCACGATCACATTCTTCTTTCCTAATAGATTATTCCATTCATTGGCAGGCACAAATTGAATTTTATTATCAGGATTCTTCTCCAATAGAGTCATATCAACATCAGGCACGCCTAGTGTGACGATCTCCTTCTTAATGCTTATCCTCATTCGATAGAATGGCGAGTCAGCATTCACTCGATCCTCTTCGAAACTCTTTGGTTCATAATGAGCAAGCTTTAGCTCGAGTTTATCAAAGCCAAGGTCCTTAACTAGGAAGTCTAGGAAGGTTTGGAGATGTGTCTCTTCTCCAGCAATCGTCCCATTGATTCCCTCTGTCGCCAACATTAACATTCCTAGAATCCCATGTTCTTTTGTCTTGATCTCCAAGACTTCTTTAACTTGTTCTGGGTCGCTTAGAGGCTTAAACTGATATAAGGCAGCTATTCTCATCTCCAACAAAAGAATTGTGCGATTCGGGGAATGGGGAATGGGGAATGGGGAATGGGGAATGGGGAATTAAATCATTCATAGCATTACAAAAGCTCCAGGAAACTAAACTATATTAAACCTCTAACCAAATTACAAAGTCTCCGATCATATACTTCATCAATTCTTCGAGAGAAAATCTTTAAGAATCTTTGCAGCGGTCATGCACAACAATCAATTGAGATCAAACCAAACTCCTCCCATACCTTACGGATAGGCTCTCTAATTAAAATCTCAAGATTTTAATTTGGACATGAAAGGACACAGACCTTCAGCAAGATTGTATGAGAGAACAAAACCTTAAGAGAAATCGGTTGGCGCTAATTAATTACAGACAGAGTAACTCTCAATCGAAATAATCAAGTTGAGATCCAATAGATTTTCTAATAGTAATGTACGACAACAAGTTCTCCGAACCACGTATAGTAGTATGATTCTCAGAGATACTTTATGAATTCAAAATCATCCCCGCCAAATTACCAAACTTCTGACGGCACTTTCTTGACATTTTTAACATCTATTCATTCCAAAAAGAAAAAGATGACATACATCATTTCATACCATTGCAATTGTTATGGAGGAAAGTATCAAATGAAGAAGTAAGGAGGGAAAAGCAAAAACATCATGAACAAAAGAACAAAAATAGAATAGACTGCATAATGTAAATGGAATACTCCATGGGCTACAAGAACAAGGAACAAGGGTAAAGAAATAAAGAGGAATAATTGGATAATATAATAATATAAGTTGATGCATGAAAAGTTCGATAGTTGATGTTTCATAGTAGATACTCGTTGATAAGAAAGGTAGACTATTCATCGTGAGAAGAAGATGAAGAGGATGAAGGAGACTTAGAAGGTTTGTGATCGAAGGAAATCTTTCTCCTTCACCGATAGTAAAGTTCTTGTCAATAATGTTGCTTCATTAAACGCATCAATAAACTGTTGGTCGGTGTTCACAAATGAGAAATTACGATCCAAGGATAAATAAGAAGATAACCGTTCAGCCTTTGCACTTCTTCCATCGGGTGAAAAGCAAAAGGTCTGACTTGATGTATGCTTAGTTTGGTCAATCTGTAAATAATGCTCTGAACGAGATCTCACATCATGACAGAATCTTTCATGAAAAACAAGGGCTCGAGCGGGTGTCATTGTGTGAGAAGGCTCTGAAACATCGCGAGGCTTCAAAGACAGATATTGCATCAACAATGCTTGATCTGTCTTGCATTTGTATCTAATACAATCTATCGTAGTATTGTTCACTCGTTCTGCTGCTGCAAACGCTGACTCAAGTCCTTCCAATGTCAAAGCGAAGTGAATGAAGGCATATCCTGACTGAACACCCGACTATATCATCATATCATATAAGAGTAAGAGAGGTAAGAGACACACCACATATATGACAACACTCCTCTTACCTTATTCAACACATTCTTCTTTATCGCGATGTCCACCACATTGCCAAACACTCCAAACACTAACCCCAACTCCATCTCTGACACCATCCTCATCGCATCTTCACATACAAATGACACATGCAACTGAGCTGTCTCACGACTCTTCTTCGGATCCCTCGCCTTCACCTCTCCTCCCACCCGATTGTAGTCCTCAGCCCACCCTACTCTCAGAGCTCGACCCATGAAGAAACAACCATTCAGCTCTTCCAGCGCTCTCTCCGCTGACATTCGACTGGAGAACTTCACGAAGCCAAACCCCAAATGAGCTCGATGAGGGTCTCGATCGCTCTTCTTCAGCTGCACTCTCTCTAAAGTTCCGTATCTGCTAAACAACTCTCGAAGATGCATCTCACTGCAAAGCACAGATAAATCTCCAAGGAATAAAGTGGTAGTAAGGAGGAGGGAGTCTTGCTTCATTCTATGAGTTCTCTCACCAAGAGTTCTTCTGTGGAAAGAACTCATATTAGATGATGATGAGGGTGTTTGTTGTAATAAAATTGTGAAGTTCTGTCTTGTTTCACTGCAATCATCACATTGCTTGGTCGCCCTCACTTCCTCCACCCCGTCCAATACTTCTCTTTACTTTACATCGCATGAGTATAGTATAGTATAGTAGAGTCATAAGATGTCTAATTACAACCTCTTATGTTAATCATAAATGACAACGTAAAAAGATAAAAGTGACACTAATGTGCATTTATTTATTTGAATCCAAAAAGGGAAAGATTGAAAACTTTCCCCTTTTCAAAGCAAGACAATAGATAAAAAGATTTCGTAGACTGACACCTTCTCACGGCGAATACCACCTGTGCAGAAGATCGCCAGATGAGGCTTCTCCTCTACTTCTTCTCGCTCTTTCTATTCTGGGTGCTTAGAGGGTTAACTGTAAGGCTTAATCTCCAACAAAAGAATTGTGCGATTCGGGGAATGGGGAATGGAGCATGAAATCATTCATCTATTACATTCGAACTCTACGCAAACTAAACTATATTAATCCTCTAACCATATTACAATACAGCGACTCCAATCATAGAGTCTCTGGTCACATACTTCATCAATTCTTCGATCGATAATCTTTGAATGTCCTCCTCGGACAAGCTCTTAGGAGGCTGAGGCAATACCATATATCTGCAGTCTGCAGTGGAGTCATGCACAACAATCCTAGTTGTAGGAGGTAAGATCAAACCAAACTCCTCCAATACCTTGCGAGGCTCTCGAATGGCTCTCGCACGGTAATTGCGACTTTTATACCAAGACGGGGAGAGCCCCAGGAGTGCTGCAGGATAGCAGGAGCATAAAGTGCATACAATCAGGTTGTGTACATTAGGCTCATTCGCCGCGACTCGAAGGACTGTAGGGGCATTGGGATTCGAGGTGACAATATCAACCTCATCAGCAGCGGACTTAGCTATAGATAAATAAGTTAGAGGTGAAGTAGGATGATCTCAGTTCACTTACCATCGTTAAGAAGACGTGCTTTAAAGACCGGATCCTTCCAAGCTCGAACAACAAGCTCAGCACCAGCTAATCTCTTGCCTGCATTTTCAAGCTTATCCACAGTAGCAGCAATCTCCTGTGGAGTGACGATGCCCTTCTTATACAATAATCTGAGGAGAGTTAAACCAACGACTTTGCCAGGACTGTCACTCTCCCCTTCCAACTCATGGGCTCTGCGTTCAACCACCTTACGACTCTCATGCACGTGATCGTGATTATGACTGTGGTGTTCATCGTGGCCGTGATGTTTGTCATGGTCGTGGTGTTCATCGTGGCCGTGATGTTTGTCATGGTCGTGGTGTTCATCGTGGCCATGATGTTTGTCATGGTCGTGGTGTTCGTCATGGCTGTGATGTTTGTCATGGTCGTGGTGTTCATCGTGGCCATGATGCTCGCAACGATCTTCTGAGTCATGTCCATGTCCATGCTCGTGTTCATGTTCGTGTTTGTGGTGGTCGCAGTGCTCATCGTGACTGTGTTGATGTTTGTGGTGATCGTGATCAGACCCGTCAGATGGCGTGTAAGGATCCAACCAAACTTGATATACCTCACCTTCGATGCAGTCTCCGTCGAAGAAGTCAGCGGACAACGGTCTGTTGTTAGCGGCGCTGAGCTCGTCTGACGTGGACCAGATCGACGTCATCGGAAACAGAACTGAATACAATGGCTGCTTTGGTGCCTTTCCTCTGAAGGCAAGAGCAAATGGGTCGTCAAAGGCCCCAACAAACTTCTGGATCTTTCCTACAAGTCCGAAGATGTAACCGGGACAGCGCAGGTGAGGGCGACGCCAGCGCAGACGAGCATCCTCAGACCTCACCTTCACGAGATCTCCCTCTTTGAAAAGCACTGGAAGCTCATCATTCTCATTATTTAACGATGTTTCATCGCCGGATAGGGCCTCATCAAGCTCTACCTGAGTGATCACGCCTCTCTCCAATAAGATGGTGGTGAAGGCCGAAGCCCATTTCTCATAATACCCCCAAGTTTTGTAGACTTCTGGTTCTAAACCTTCGACCACGCGACGTAATTCATCCGTGGTCATATAAGCGGGCTTGTGGGATGCAAGGCGGACGAGCAATGCATGCATCTGATACTCCCAGAGCTGCAGTGGCTTGTCAAAAGTCTCGATTTTCCCATTGTTATCAAGCTCATGGTTAAGTAGTCCAGCTACATCATGAGGACCACCAAACTTGATGCAAGGGGTGTTGTCTTTGTTCGTAAACTCAGTCATTGATATTGATTGTATCTTGTTGTTAGGATTGTTCGTTAAGAAGGTGTTGAACTTTTGTTGCACTGTGCTCTAGAAAGTGCACAATTGTCTTTGCGCTTAGACAGTATTTCGACTATATATATATAGATTGTAATTAAGTGTAGTTGACTTCAGTATTTTTAGTTTTCTTTTAATCTTTTCAACTATGGATGTATCGAAAGGCATTGATGTGGTTCTCAAACCTATTCTCTGGAGGTTAAAATTTTTCTTAACTGAATCAACTAAACTCGGGATCCAACGTAACGAGAAGTGAGAGTGAAACACCAACTGAAATTACCTTTTATGGGAAAATTTCTAGTTTACGCTATTTGAATGAACAATTATCTCCAGAGAATACCGTGGGTGTTACTTGGTCTTAAGATAATGTTCAAAGATTTTGTTCACCCACGAAAGTTTAATAATTAAAGAACCTGCGAGATCTGGGAAGGGTTACATGTTGAGTTAACAATCTTTTGAAATGAATCATTAAGACATTAGTGAGGTTGAGTGATAAGAAAAACACACCTTTGAATAGATCCTTCGACACTTCGACATACTTAAGACAACCTATCACTTTTACCAACTACCAGCCGAAAAGAGTGTACGCTCATTTATTTACAAATTTCTGAAGATTTTCAACATTAATCAAACTTCCTCTTCTTTCGTGGTCCTCGTCCTTCATCATCGCTGTCTTGGTCACGAGGTCCAGAACCTGTCGCGGTATAGTCCAACACACTGATCTCCTTGATCACTCGCAGCATTAACTGACGTCGCTCTTTAATCTGCGCAAACACGTCACCTGTGAATCTTTGCTTCAATGCTTTGAGATCTACTTGCATCTACAGAAGAAAGAGAATGAATCACAGTGAAACGGAAGGACTGACGTCATGCAACTTACCTCGAGGAAGAAGAGCATGTTATCACACACCACGCGATAGTCTGACGTCGTTGCAATGCGATCACAGATGGTTTGAACAGCAGTGTTGTCAAGTGTCTTCGACTGAAAGAGCTGTAGAAAGAAAGTCAACAACAGCAACTGCAATGAGTCATTCTCTGACATCATCTGCACGTCGATGATCTTGAAGATAGCAGAGATTGGAATGACGAACATCTCGATGAGATCTGACATCAGTCGCCCCAGATTGAGGATCTGACGAGTAGACAATCCTTCACTCTCTCCCTCATCATTGTCATCGTCGTCATGCCCTACGATCAGCTTAATCAGATCCCAGATAATATACTGACACGTCAGCTTGAACTGACGATTGTAATCGATGAACAACTTCATGATTTCTTTATAAAAGGCGTTGTACTCTCCCTCTGCAATACAACACTCCGTCAGCACCTTCATGATCTCTCGATCGTTCTTCCCTGAGATTGACAGCTTCATGATGCGCTCATAGGCATCCAAGACATCACGTGACGTCATTAACTGCTCAAAGATGGAGAAGCGGATCGGTGTATTCATATGGAGCTTCTTTGCAGCCTTCTGGAGGGCTGTCGTGGCAGCGGACGGAGCAGCCTTTACAGCAACATTCGAGGTGGATAAGGATGACGTCGCACCAGTTGGTTGCAACTTCTGTTCTTGTTGCTGCTGTTGTCTTCCAATCCATGATGCACCAGTGCGCCACCACCTGCCTTGAGTCTCTACATTCATCAGATCAGAGATCGTCAGCCGAACGATGATGTCACCCATCTTATTCCCCAATAAGCGTTTATTGCTTCCTAACCACTTCCTCGTGTCCTGTATGGCAGTAATGATTGGCTGTTTTGACTTCTTCTGCAGCTTAGAGCTCTTTGACGTCAGGTTGATCTGATCGGTGATGCATTCATAGAAGTATTGCAAGCGCGAGTAGTTGGACTCTTCTTCTCCTTCCCCTAACATCACTTCAGAGTTGACGGCTTGTGCTTGACTCGCTTTAATCTTCTGAGAGAGTTCCATTGCCCACTGTTTCATAGCGACAGGATCGTCATGTCTGAGTTGCTCTGAGCTGTGATAGATGATTCCTTCCAGCAACTCTAACTGCATCTCCTCGATGAGCTCTGCCTCCTTCTCTGAAGAGAGAATTGACTTTGACTCTGAAGCAACACGTGGTCGAAACAACGAGCTACCCCCGCCAACAGCACCGTTCTCCCCCTCATTAGAGGTGGTGGGAGGTCTGATGAGAGAGAACATGAGATCGATGAGGAACGAGTGATGCAACACTCGATAGTTATAGAAGTACACGAAGAACAGTAACAGGTTGTATGCAGGACGATGAAAGCGCACTGCATATTCCTCTCGTTGACTGTCGCCATGTCGTCGAATCTCGAGCACGAAGTCCTGACAATATTGCCATAATCGTTGGAAGAGCTTCTCTAAGAGATGGTAGATGATGTCATTCCCCACTGCGAAGTACAATGATGAGAAAATACTTGCATATAATGGAATAATAGAAGACAGTTTAGCAGAAGACTGTTGGATCATCTCTAATAGATACTCGACAATCGCCTCATTCGTCAGGTTGTGCGATGACGTCTCGTACTGTATCTTCAACTCTCTGACGATGCTATCTTTACTTTGTTCCGAAATCCTGTTAATTAGACCTTTCACCTTTCTTTTAAGCATCATATCCTTCTCTGACGTGGCTAGAGATTGTTTGTTGCGGAGGGCGGGTGGGATGTATTTCTGAGTCGCCGCCTTACTGGCCTCTGGATCGATGATGCGACCATAGATATCCTCACCACTGGAAGGTTTATAAGTGAACTTCTCTAAATCTTTTTCTAATTCCTTCGCTTTTCGTTTCTTCTCTGCTGCCTCGGAGTCATCGTCATCATCATCTCCATCACTTTCCGCTTCCTCGTCCTCTTCGTCATTGTCTTCGTCCTCCCCTTCATCCATCTCATCATCATCTCCTTCGATATCATCAAGTTCTTCTTGGTCCTCTTCATTTGATTCATTCTCTACATCTTGATCTTCGTCTTCCTCGTCAGCTCCTTCCTCTCCCTCACCATCGAAAGACTCTTCTTCCTCATCACTTCCTACATCTTGCTTCTTACTACTCTTCTTTTCTTTCCCTTTGCTTTCAGGCTTCTCTCTTAGTGATTTACTGTTCTTCTTTCCTTTTCCGAGTTTGCTTCCCAGAATATCGTTGGAGAGGTCGTCTAGTTCCATCAAGAAACTGCCAAAGTCTTCTCCGATGCCCTAGTAGGAAAAGGTATGAATACCACAATAATGTCCAATAGAGTTACTCATATACCTCATTGTCTTGATATTCCTTGTTCAATTTTGAGATAGTAAGTCGAGACTTCTCTAGAAACAAGTCATAAGAGTTAATAGTGTGATATGGGATGATGACAGTTTACTTACTGCTTCGACTGATTCCGAGCAGTTTTTCGAGGCGCTTAATCTCTCTGTCTTCAGCAGCTAACAAAGGATCGATCTTCTCTAGCTGTTTCACATCAAGAACTTCATCGTCGCCATCACCGCCACTGCCAAGCTCTTGAAGCTTCCGCGGTTTAGACCCGATACTTCTTTCTCGCTCTGGTTTTCGTAATGTATTCTTGCCATCAAGAGGACTACTTCCCTTTTTAGATCCTTTCCGTAGTGCTGAAACTCTCTTCATCTTTGGTTCAATCGATCAAAGCTCTGAGCCAGCAGTTAATCTAATAATTGGGGACGTCTTTGGGGTATAACTAGCGCATGTTCGTTTTGAGGACTCAGTATCGTGCATAGTTTTTCAATTTTTCTTTCTTCGATTTAACGGATTCAAAGAACATGTCCAATCCTGTCGTCTACTTTGATGTTGCTATTGGAGGTCGTCCAGCAGGACGTATTGAATTCACTCTTCGTGCAGATGTATGCCCAAGAACTGCTGAAAACTTCAGGTTTACTTCTCATTTGTCGAGATGAAATGACTTCTGACACTACTATGATTAGAGCCCTCTGTACTGGTGAAAAATGCACTGCAGCAAAGCAGTTATGGTTTAAAAACTCTGTCTTTCATAGAGTTATTCCTAATTTCATGTTACAAGGTGGTGATTTCACTCGTGGCAATGGAACTGGTATGATTTCTACACCTTTAGTTTTTGATATGATTTACTCATATTTGATCTATTAATAGGCGGTGAATCGATTTATGGTGCTAAATTTCCAGGTAACTTGATCATAAATCTTTTCTTCGTATTCTGATCTCGTTCTTTTAGACGAGAACTTCAAGCTGAAGCACACTGAGTCTGGACTGCTCTCGATGGCAAACTCTGGTCCTAACTCCAATGGATCTCAGGTATTCAGACTTAATATCACTCTAACACCTTTGAATTCGTTATCTTCTCTTTTATAGTTCTTCATCACAACAGTCCCTTGCCCTTGGCTCGATGGAAAGCATGTGGTCTTCGGCTCCGTCACTGCCGGTATGGACATCGTGAAGCAGATCGAGAGCTTGGGATCGAGCAGTGGTAGAACTAGCCAGACTATTAACATCATAGATTGTGGACAAATCGCTTAAATAGACTAAATAAAAGAAAAAAAGAAAGTATTTTCTTCCAATCAACATCCTTGGTTAACCATTACTATGTATATATAAAACAACACGAGAGAGATCTCGGGTGATCTAACTGGGCTATCACTATTGGCGCCGTTTATTATCGAAGTGGCTGATGCTTCACATAAAAGCAGAGAAAAAATAAAATAGATGAAGAGACTTCTTATGCTGGCATCATTTCTAACTGAAGGTTTATCATTTAATCATCGAAGGTGGTCTTCTTTCCACTGCTTCCACCGACAACGATACCTCCATTCTTGGATGGGGTTGCAGCTCCACGGCCACGTCCTCCTCCTCTACCAGCTCCTCGTCCGCCATCAAATCCACCTCTTCCACCACCGCGACCACCACGTCCAGGTGACTTCTGTCCACCAGCACCGCCAAAGCTTTCACGGTTTCTTGGAGGAGCATAGTCAACACGAATACCTCTTCCGTTGAGTTGACGACCAGCTAAAGCAATAGCCTTAACAGTATCTTCACCATTATAAAATTGAACGTGACCGAATCCACGGAAGCTACCATCTTCACCAGTAGCGAAACGAACACTGGCGACTTCACCAGCTTCAGCGAACAAAGCACGCATGGAATCTTCATCGACATCCCAAGGTAAGTTACCAACGAAGACAGTGTCGCATCCTTCAGGTCTCTCGCCAACAGGTCCTCCGAATGACTTGCGATCTTGCTTATCAGTGGATTCAACGATCTTCAACCAACGAGTGGTATCTTGCCAGGTCTGACCATCTAAAGCTAAGGCAGCATCGACGCCAGCTCTCTCAGCGAACTTGACGTAAGCAGTACCACTTGATCGACCATTCTCATCTAATGGTAATTCGCAGGAAGTAATCTCACCGCAATCCTTGAAGAAGTCCCTCACTTCCTCCTCAGAAGCTTGCCAAGGTAATCCCTTCACATAGATCTTGAAGGCGTTACCAGCACCGTTACTAGCCTTTGGGGTGACAGCAGCGGTGTTATAGTTATTTTCTTGCTTGACAGGAGTCTTATTGTTCTTGATAACAGGCTTCTCTTCCTCCTCGTCAGATGAAGAAGAGGAATCATCAGAGCCGGAGGAGCTGCTGGAAGAAGATTCAGCCTTCTTGGCAGCAGGAGCTGGGGCAGTCTTCTTGGCAGCGGCAGGGGCTGGCTTGTCATCATCGCTGTCACTGTCGCTATCGCTGTCGGAACTGCTGGAAGATGAGCTGCTAGACACTTTCTTGGCAGCTGGGGCAGCCTTGGCAGCAGCAGGCTTTGGCTTCTCTTCCTCGTCACTATCACTATCATCAGAGGAGGAATCAGAGCTGGATTCTTGCTTCTTAGCAGCTACAGCGGCCTTAGCGGCTGGTTGAGCCTTAGCAGCAGGCTTCTTGTCAGACTCGTCGTCGCTGCTGTCATCAGAGGAGGAATCGGATGAGGAGTCCTTCTTTGGGGTGACTGGGGCTTTCTTTGCTGCAGCAGCTGGGGCTGGCTTGGCAGCTGGCTTCTCATCATCACTGCTATCATCAGAGTCTGAGGAGCTGTCGTCGCTGCTTGATTCTTTCTTTGCAGCAGCAGCTGGCTTGGCAGGGGTAGCCTTAGGGGCTGGAGTCTTCTTCTTGGCGTCAGAATCAGAATCAGAATCAGAATCAGAGTCAGAACTATCAGAGCTGCTAGAATCTTCTTCCATAGGAACTGATTTGGCGGCTGGTTCCTCAGTCTTGGCTCTCTTGGCAGGCTGAGTAGACTCCTTGCTTGCAACGAAGTTGTTGTAAAGGACTGTAAGGTCAGCAGCCTTATCGGTTGAGACACCCTTTAACTTTGCCTCCTTAGCAAAGATCTTAGCAGTGTCACTTAAATTATTCTCTTGTAAATACTTCAATACCGCAGTATTGACTTCAGTTAATTCTTCTGCCTGAAAACCATCATTAGGTAAAAAAAATAAATTATTTTCTCGCTTTCTTGCAAATACTGTTAGCTCTTACCTTTCTCTTGGTTGCCATGTTTGATGATATGATATACAATGTGTTATTGGTTGTTATTATGTATTATAAAGTGATTCGATTGGATCCAGTGATAGACTGTAATACTTGTGAGAGAGGCGATTGAATGGAGCAGAGCTCGTTCAGGGCATGCCCATGCCCCCTCTACACACTCTCGTGATACAATAGCTCTTGATATACCAGTTCGGCGATAAAGTTTAGAGTTTCGAGATAATCGATAATACTGAAAATCGAGTTTTGCTATGCTTCCATTTTTTTT
>VKHI01000529.1:0-21513 GCA_015145745.1 Poterioochromonas sp. DS
ATGTAGTAAGCTTACATCAAAGAAGACAGAGAAGCGAAGTAGCGTAAAATTAGAAGAAGGTTTTAGTCTGACTATATTATATGTACAATCCCTACATAACACTTCATATGAAGTACCACATACATTATCTCACCATTACACGATCAATATAACAAATAAAGATAAAGGTAATATAACAGTGCTGACTAGTGGATAGAGTAGCTCACGTGGAGGCGATCTATGTTTGTCTGGAAGTCTAGCATTCCCTCGTTAAACCTCCTTCCTTGCAGATATCCGAAGAAACCAACCCGATCTGCTGACGTACCTTCTCTCACCTGCACTATACCACTACCCTTGTACTTCAACAACACATTTTTACCCACACTGTCTGCCATGTATACTTGCACCTGCTCCATCTGATCGATCCTCGCACAACCACTAATACGACTAGGGTTAGAGCCCGGAGCCCTGGTGTCATAGACAACAGCCTTATCTGATGGGATCTTATTCGGGTTCTTGAACAACACCACAATGGCTAGACGGTCCTTCTCAGGGTCGAAGAAGCCATATACCGCCTCGTTAGGAGGAATGGCGATGAATGACGGACGAGGAATTTCAAACTTCGAGTTACACTCGTCATTCCTCAACACTTTGAGAGCGAAGATCTCCCTGCTCTTGTTAAAGATCTCAAAGTATCCGCTAACGGCTAGAGGCTTAGATCCGGCCTTCTTCATCATATGGTTCTCGCCGTAGTAACTGCCTCTCTTGAGAGGCAGCGAAGCAAGCAACGTCAGTGGATCTGACTGCGGGGCCTTCGATGAGAACAGACTGCTACCACGTCTGTTGGAGGCGGTGGATTCGCCAACATCTCCAAGTTGGTTCACAGCTTCCTCTAACTTCGCTCCAACTCTCGCTTGAAACTTTCCGACCCGATTAGAGCGAGCACTAGACGTCACTCCCGCCTCCTCATCCAGCATGTGACGGACTTTCTCCTTGAGTACTCGACTGGGACACTCGCCTCTACGACATCCGCGACAAATTCGCACAGCTTCAGTTGATCCGAGATTGAGGGAGGGTGGAATCAGAGAGCGCTCATACGAGTTGGGAACGGTCTGAGGACAGCAGTCGTCGCAGAATACGCCGGCGCACGATCTGCAGTGATGTTTGATAAGTTGAAACTTTACTGCACATTCGCGACAATATTCAACGGGCTCTGGGGCTTCCCACAGAGATGTGAAGGAAATTTGCTCTGCCTGTGTTTGACCTTCTAAAAACTTGTCCTTGGCTTTGGTAGCCTCTGAGGTTAGGCGAGTGACTCCCTCTGTAATGGAGCTAAAGAAGGACAGGCCTTTCATTCGTTGTGGAGGTTGAGGTGGGTTGTAATGATGATAGAATAGAATAGACTCTACTATGTTATATGTGATTGTCGTTAAAGAAAGGGAGAAATAACGTTACTCCGAATAAGACAATTGCTTATCAAATTAGTGAATTCCTTTACTATTTGTTTTTCGTTTTCATTTTTGCTTGTTGTCTTCGATATCTATTAACGAGGATCATGAAATCTCGAGCATCGCAGCAGCATCATCCAATCTCCTCGTCTATATGCGGAGGACTTCGAATCGCTGTGATCATAAGACTGACCCTCCTCTGGCTTCTGATCATCTGTGCCATCGTGACCTCCTATCTGCTCTTCATACCTGTGACTCCAACGATCTTGAGGATCCCCGATCCGATAGAAGTTTTCTTCCACCATAAGTCAATGAACGACAGTGCTAGAGGCAATACAAGTCATACGACTTTCGTCACTTCACCTGTCCATGTGCAAGCTGAAGTAGAGGCAGATAAAGACGTGATCAAGCTGAAGAGAGAGAAAAGCAAAACGAGATTCGCGTATGTGACATTGTTGCATGGAATCGATGAAACCTTCGCTTATCGCGGTTACCTCTATAACTGCATCATCATGAGGGAGGCTTTGCGTCGTCTTGGTTCGAAGATGGATTTCATAGTCATGGTTGGGTTCTCCTATCCGAATCAGCTGAGCAGAAACAATAGTGTCAGTGAATTGATTCGGAGGGATTTACAGTTATTGGAGCGCTATGACGTCAGAGTCTTCTTTCTCCCTCGCCTGCACTCTTTCTCCTCTCTCCAGACTGCCTTCGACTCTCTTAGGGTATCAGGGCTGCCTGCTGACGATTCTCAATTGTTTACGTCAGCAATGCTCAATTCTCTTTCACAGAGGTTTGAGAAGCAGAAGGTGAACTTCTTGGAGATGGCACTGTTGAAGATCACACCGTGGAGTTTCGGCGACTACGAGAAGCTGCAGTATATGGACGGGGATGTCTTGCCGAGAGAGAACATGGATTGTCTCTTTCAGCTCAACAGGAATTCTTTTAACACGGGCACTGCATCTCCTCTAAACTCCGGCTGGTTCCTCGCAATCACCAATACCTCTGACTTCCAGCGACTTCTCTCCCTCTCTGTGTTGCGCTTCGTGAGGAAGTGGAATGAGGTGCGGGGCTGGGGCTCGCTCGTGCCTTCAGATCTTCTGTATCGAGGGCAGCAGAGAAACGTGAAGAAATGGGACTTCAATGGCGCCAGTCTCGACCAAGGTCTCTTCACGCACTACTTCGCCTTACACGAAGGAAGGATGCAGTTGTTTGATGTCAAAGATGTCATCGAATTCGACGCCTCTTATACCAAGCGAGTGATCTCTCGCGGTTTAGAGCAGGTCGTCGATCCTCTCTGTCCTCTGCAGAGTAAACGAGGGAGGAGTCCCATGGACTTCTTCTACCACTTCACTGGCCGCAATAAACCGTGGCTGCAGAACCTCTCCAAGCCGAAGGATGCTGGTGTGGTGACCTGGATTGAGATCTTTGACTCGTTGAATCTTTCTGTCAACTCAACAACGATTAGAGGCAGCGCTCTCAAACCACCACTCGGATATTTCCACCCAAATAAGCGATGAAGGAAAACAGGATAGTTATTTACAAGTGACGTCGTTTAAGCGAGCGTTGAAGATCGAGAATTGCTAGGGTTTGGATTTGGACCAATCGATTGCAGGTGAGCGATAGCAGTCCTTACAGTGCCGCACTGCTTCTCGAAGACCCCATTCTAAAATTGGTCGTGAGTTATTGGCCGGTGCACATTCTCCACACACCAGCTTTCCACACCTCCGACAGTGATGTCTTCGATTCAGCAGCGTGAAGCTTGACCTGCACAGCATGCACTTGTCATTGGCGTGATCGGGCACCCACACAGCGACGGATTTCGCACTCAATGAGGAGTCGGGTGATTTGATAAGAGCCATCCAGGTATCAGCGATGAAAGGAATAGGCTCACGACCTTCCACCCTCGCTCTTAAGATCTCACTAGGGAAGAGTTAGACGATAAGACCAGACGAAACCGATAGAGTACAGTACCTGTAATACAGAACTTCAGGCACTCCATACTTCTTAATCTTTGATAGTAATATCTCGCTGGACCGGACACTCATCTTATTTATACTAGGTGAAGGAGGCGGAGAGGAAGCAGGGGAGGGGAGGAGGGAGTCATCCTTGTCAAGGCAATCGCTCCTCTGAGCGAGCGACTGCAGATAATCAGAGAACAATCGATTGCCACCTGCTCGCAACACCTCCACATATGACTGCTGAAACTCGTCCAACTCAATCGACCTCACGCTAGTGATGTGAGTTCCGAGAGAGCGATGATGACCAGCACAGTTCAGACAAATGAAGATACCGAAACTCAATGAGATCCAACGAGGGGCCACATCGGAACAATCAACACAGCGTCCATTTCCTTCCTGACTGAGGAGAGTAGTTACTTCCTCATTGAGCTTCTCAACGGTCTTAAAGTTGGTCATACACTATAAGAGAAGAATATCTTCCTACTGTAACGAGAGACAAGTATGCTGCATCGAGCGAGAGAGACTCTCTCTATTGCACTACCGGTAGGCCGTATCAGAGGCCGTTCTTTTGTCTCATTTGCTTCGAACACATCACAGTGCAATCAATCCCCTATTATATTAACCTACTAGACTATATTAGCAAGACATGTTCTTCATCAAGAAACTGAGAAAGGATGTGCTTCTAGAGCCCAAATACCTTGGCTCTAGGCTTTTAGACCATGTGAAGAGCAAGCTAAATCAAGAGCTAGAAGGACAATGTCTCGGCAAACACGGCTATGTTGTGGCGGTGTTAGACATAGCGAACCGTGATATAGTGCCTGGTATTGTTGATAATGATAGCGGTGCTGTGAACATTACAGTCTATTACTCTGTGATTCTCCTCCGACCTTTCAAGAACGAAGTACTGGACGCTGTCGTCACGATGGCCTCTGACCTCAACGGCTTCTTCGCCTCCGTCGGACCACTGCAGATCTTTATCAGCAGGCATTGTCTGCCTGATGACATCACATTCGATGAAATTCGTGGCGACCGGTGGATCAGCGAGGACGGCAAGGTGGAGATCTGCGAGGGATCCATTGTTCGACTGAGGATCATCGGCCTCGCGATCGATGCAGGCAACATCAGCGCCATAGGCTCTCTCAAGGAGTCTTACCTAGGACAGATAGAGTAGTCCGCAGACCTTTCCCAATCCTTTTCAGTTTCGACAGAGAGAGTTGACGGTGACGTCATCAAAAACTCATATTATCCCCACTTCTTGTAATATAATATCACACTAACACTAACACACTAGCACGACACTAACGATCTTTAGGCAGCGTGTTTTAGTTACAGGGGTCTCTACGCTAAGAGGTGTTAGAGGTAGTGAGATACCTTGAGGAAGGAGAGGAAGGAGAAGAGCACCAAAGGACCGACGATGAGGTACTTCAACCAGACGTAGAACCTAGTGCTGACGTCAACCTCCACGAAGTCCTCGGCATACTTGCCAGACTTCGTCTCCATAGTGAATGCGTAGACAGCGCTTTCGGGACCGTTGAGACGAAGCACGGCCTTGTAGTCGCCTGGCTCAGTGAAAGTTCCTTCCCACAAGATGCTCTGACGATCGCTGCCCCTCGTCACTTGCACTCGATACTCGTCACGCGAGCATGGCTTCTGTGCGCAACGACGATCGACGATGGAGAAGTCGATGGACAGGTTCTGACCGTGATTCAAATCAAGGCGCTGCAGGTGTCTCTTGTCTCTCGCGGCCACGGCCACCGATATGTCACCGAAGACGAAGGAGCGGCCGTGGTCTCTGGGGAAGGAATTCCACGCATTCGCTGGGTGGAAGGGAACTGACGTGTCATACACCGACACCTCGCCTGACGTCGTCGCCACCACTAGGTCGAGATAGCCGTCATTCGTGACGTCATCCAGCAAGGGAGTGGCGACAATGGGGCTGCCTAGATCGATTCTCTGCACACACGTCAGTGCCTGCTCTGACGTCACTCCACGCTTCTTCACCTGCAGGAAATAAATCTTTCCCTCCAAGGTAGTGACGAGGAGGTGCGGCGTGGACAAAGATCCGGTGGTCGCTGACGTGGCCTCGTTCCTCTGACGTTTCTTCCTCTTCAGATCTGCGAGATAGACAGTGCCCGCTGACGTCAGATCATCGAGTCCGATGAAGGAGTCGATGTTAGGAGAGGAGGCAGGTGTCGTGGCGATGGGATCCTCATATTCTGAGCGAAGGTCGAGATTCGCCACCAACACAGGTCCTGACGTCACTGCGCCGTTCGGCAGAGAGATTGGAAAGCCTTCGAGCAGCTGGCCGTTGTCTCCTCGCAGGACGAAGAGCTGACTCCTTTCTGACTCATCCACTGTAGCGACGATGACGTCTAGCTGTCCGTCTTGGTCGACGTCAGCCACTGTGGGCGTGAAGGGCAGAGCGCCCGACAACGACTTGTCCCATAAGATTTCTCCTTCTGACGTCAGCACTGCCAGAGTGCCCGCCATGTCCGCCACTATGAGTTCCAGGTGCGCACCACCGACCACGTCAGCAACTGCGACCTGCGCGTGTATGGAGTGGAATTGGATGGGGAAGAAGCGACGAGTGAGACCCGACTGACCGTCCAACACGTACAACATGCCCACTGACGTCCCGACAATGATTTCCAGACGATCGTCACCGTCGAGGTCTGCGATGGTCGGAGAGCTGTAGATGACGGCAGGGTACTTGGCGGCAGCGGTGGTGAGGTCTAGGTGCACAGTCCAGAGCCACTCCTGCTGCATCATATCCCAACACACCACACCAGACGCCACGTACTGCTCCGGCCTAAAGATAGCGTCGCCACTCTTCGTCTGATGCAGCAGAGGATCGGCGTCCTCATCGAAGTAGTAGGACACCGGGAACACGATCTAAGTGACGTCAGAGTGGCGGGCGAGAGAAAGGAGTGACGTCACTCACCTCCATGTGTCCATCTCCATTGATGTCAGCCATTGCAGGGGTGGCGAGGAGGTGCGGATCCACTGCGACGAACTTGTCGTCCGAGTGGTCTGACGTGGGCTCTTCCGAGTACCTGTGCATCATGTAGTAGGTGAATGCGTCATCCGTCGCTCCGTTGCGCACGAAGTTCACTGACTCAGCGTAGCCATAGAAGCCCTCGGGACCCTCTCCTTCTGCACTGTTCTCACCGATACCTTCCTCGAACTCGAACCTAAGAGAGAATGACGTCAGCACATTAATTCGTATGAGAGCAGAGAATGGCGTCACCTGTGAAGGTCTTCAGAAGAAATCTCATCAGGTAGATCCTCTAACCTTGTCAGTTCTCCTTCCTCTTCCTCTTCCTCTTCGCGTGAAGATGACGTCACCTCCTCCTCTAACCTCCTCCTCGTCGCGTCAGAGGGAGTGACGTCTCTCTTCACACGACGCATCAGAGTCGATAAGGAAGATGTGAGGGGGTCTAGCTGAGCACTCTTTGTGTTGTTAAGAGCGCTTTGTCTCGAATGAGGTGGAAAGCGCGACAGCGACACATAAACGCTGACGTCATCCTTGCTCTGCATCAACTCCATCCAATTACGACGCACTCGCAGCTTCGGAATCTGGATGTGATAGTCCTCTAGGTACTGTCCATAGTCACTGACACGGATCCAGTAGAGGTTGGCGGCCTCGTCACACACGCCCACGTCAGTGAATCCGTCACCGTCGATGTCGAAGACGATGGGACTCGCGTGGAAGGAAGCCTTAGGAAAGCGAATCGGCCAACCAGGTGGACGACTGCCATCGCCCTCGAAGAACTCGACGTTCTCCTGCAGGGAAGACAGGAAGATGTTCTTGTTCTGCAGGTGGATGGTGCCAGGGGAAATCACTGGCGTAGCGAGCACAGGACGACCGATATTCTCTGACCACTGCAAGGCGAGATCTATACTACATGATGGAATTTGATCGAGGCTTATTTCTGCGATATCGAAACTCTTGTTCGGAGCAAGAGCATGGAAAGCCTTCGTCTTGCGGCTTTCAAAGTGGTCTGGAATCACTCGACCTATCTCTCCGTCAGAGGTTAGAGGATTGGTGAGAGGAGAAGATATTATGGAAGCACATAAATAAGAGAGTAGAAGAGTGAGAAGCAGCTGTCGATGAGCTATTAGAGAAGAATAAGAATACATCATAGTAATAGTAATAGAAGAGACCTGATGATGGTCAATCAACTGTCTAGAATGAAGACATGTGCACTGGGCACCTTATTGTGTCTCATTGCGCCGAAGCGCACTGTTTCCCCACAATAACCGTTTCGATTGAAAACAACAAACAATAGAACAATATTAATAGAACAATACAATACGATACGCAATGTCAGCAGGGGTTCGAGACATCGTACAGCTAAAGCTTCAGAAAAAGCTTTTAGAGGAGCAACTGAAACTCGCAGACAATAAAATAGATCGCTTAGGAGATATTTTACACAAGAAAACCCATAGAAATCCTTCCCTGGCAAACCCCGAAGATAACCGACTCACTTCCATCGGAAGGACTGTGTCAGAGTTCCGCTTGTCTCCTAGATCTGTTAAGGCACAAGGCAAGGAGTCTCTACCGAATATTCATCAGACTCAGCAGGCAATTCCAGTGACGAACGAGAGAATCCTCCACATCAGACAGCAGTTCCAACTCCACACCACTGCCAGGCACACCGTTGAGAGAAAAATCCAAGAGAAGCGAGAGAAGGAACTCAGGTCAATGAAGAGAGAGAAGAAAGCTCCGAGGATCAAGGTGCCTGAGTCGATGCTTCCTAACCGCTATGTGCGAGGAGAACTGCCTTGCACTATAGAACACGGAGGATCGAACGGCAAATATCTCTCTTGGGCCTGTCCCCTTGAGAATTTGGACTACGAGTACTACCTACCGATCTTCTTCGATGGCCTTCAATGCAATGACGTCATCGTCGGCTTCATCGCGAGACAGGGAGTCGAGGACTTGTTGTACGCGTCTAAAGGACATCCCGAGCGAATCATACCCGTCATTCCTTCTCTTGTGAGACCTCTGAGGAATGCGCTGTCTAAGTTCGACCCGGAGATTCTTTTACCGGTGCTGAAGATCCTCCAACAACTCATCACATGTAACGAAGGTGTTGGCGAGAAGCTTCTCTCATATGCGAAACAATTCCTCGCACCAATGTCTTTCTTCATGGACGAGAACAAGAACACTGGCGATCGGATCGACTACGGACAGAGGAGAGGAAATGACATCGGAGAGGAGGTGAGGAAGACTCTGGAGTTGTTGGAAGAGCACGGAGGACCAAAGGCTTTGCAGCAGATAAAGTTCTCCATCCCATTATGTAAGTGCCGATAAGAACCTACTGCATTTATCAATTTAACTGACGTGCTGTTGTAGACGAGTCATGTATGAAGAGGCCCGACGCCCATCACAGTCGAGAAGAGGCTTTAAAGACGTCCAATGCTCCACAGAGGGGACCGAGCTCGCCTCATCGCCGCTAACATAGCCTAACCCTAACCTAACCTAGCCCTTTTATTTGAATTATACATTACATCTGTTGCTCGTTCTTTTTATTTTGCCTTGTATGGTGTTTGTGTTGTGACGTGTTGTCGATGTCATTGTTATTATGGTTCATTTCGATCGCGATTGTATTTATATTTATGCTCCTCTGCTCTTTCATTCTTTAACTTAATGTCAATTGAGTGCGTCATAGAGCACTGATCGAATCTTCTTGTAAACATTCTCAGGCGATAAGTGCACTGACGCAGGCGGCGGCAACTGTTCTTCAACTTTCTTTTCCTGCGACAACACGACACCTCCTCCCTGACTAATATCCGCAAACACTCTCTTCCTCTTAGCAGAGGCAGGGGTAAAAGAGGTGCTGATCTTTCCCTCGAAGAAGTGATTGATCGCCTGTAAGCGACACTCCCAGCCAACCACCACCTTCTCATCGTCTCGCTTGTCTTTCCCAGTGTCCGTGACGTCATCGTAGAAGAACTGACGGCCGACGAAGGGGCAATAGTAGCGGTGCTGTGTCAAAAGATTGAGCTTCTTCCCCTGCACACAGAGGTCGAGGACATCGAACCTCTGACAGCACAGCGAGCAATGCAGCACGAGGCGATTGGCATCTGACGAGGATGCAATGGATGACGTGGCGGGAATAGCGCTCGGTGACGTTGCCTCACTTCGTCCTGAAGAATGTTTCCAGCCACACACCACAGCGAGGAAGAGCAGTCGAGGCAGATCAATGGCGTCAGTCGCTGGAAAAGCTTCGAAGAATTTGACGAGGAGGTCGATGAGGTGAACAGTGACGACCTCTCTCGGTGGGAGTGAGGACACAGCGGCTAGGCGAGAGAGGAGGAAGCTTAGAGGTTGTTCTTGCAGTGAGAGGTGTGACGACTGTGATGCAGAAGAAGGGAGGAGATGACGGAGGAAAGGAAGGTCGCAGTCATTAGAAGATGTAAAAGGAGTGAGATCAACAGCTGCCACCTCTCCTGCCACCGCTGTTGCCACAGCAGTGAAGTTGTTATCTAAATGAGGACTCGTTATCGCTGCTGACGCCTCCTCTGACGTAGTAATAGGATCAGACGGCTCTGACGTCGCACCTACATTATCTACGATGCCTCTCACAACTGCTTCCACTTCCTTTCTCTCTCCTTGCAACTCACTCTCCGCTGACCTCAGCACCTCCTCTAACAACACACCAGCCACAATCTCACCACCTTCCCTCAAAGGCTCTTGTGTGGCGTGAAGAGCGGGCCCCTCCACTAATCTCGGGTCGATCGTCTGGAAGTCCATCTTCGCGGTGGCGGCGAGGAGGTCGAGGAAGTCGAGTGAGGTGTCTATGAATGCCTTGTCAGGGAAGTCGAAGTTCGGCACATTAGCGAAAAAGCGACGACAGCACGACTTTCGCCAGCCACAGTGAGGAGCATGTGAGTCCGTCAACAAGCCTCTGGGCAGCTCGAGGTCCATCTGAAGACTGTCTGACGTGTGCTTCACACTCTCCTTGCAGTGGAAGCAGTGGATGGTGTTGACGTCAACGTTGCACCAACCATGCAGTGCACACTCAATAGGCGATAAAAAATCGGGTTTGCCGAACCAGTTGACCGGGGTACTGAAGGTCTGCAGGCGGTGGCGGAAGTCATCGTAATTCCACGCACGACACTGACTCAGCACCTGCGACAGACGATGGTCAGTGCCCAGGTTCTTTGCAAGCGAATGATAAGGAGACATTGGCGGAGGAACGACGAAGCCATCTTCGTCTTTGTCTGAGCGAGGGTCTGACTCGGTGTATTTCTCCAGCAGCGACTGCAGGCGACTGCGAGTACCACTCACTGTATCGAACTTGTTAGTCATATTCATTCCTTGATAAAGGGGTCCTCCAAGCATCTCCCCGATCGAATCGGTTGAAAATTCTGGGAGAAGATATCCTCCTTTCTGGTTCGGAGTGGGAGGCGCTGGCTTGAACAGCTCATCTTGGCTTTGGAAGCTCCTATTGATTAGAACGTTTCCAAGATGCTCCATAGCACCAGAGAGTCGTTGTTGAGGGGATATATGGTTGTGAATAGGGTGTGCAATGTCTTCCATTATTGTTATTATTGTCACTGCTAGTGTAGTCTTGTGATTGTTTGTTTTGTTTCGGTAGCGGTGAGAGCTATCGGTTCTTATCGGTATCTTTTTATTTTACCTGGTAGTGACTGAAGAGCATCGCAGCAGATGTCTGTATGTCTGTATGTCTGTATGTCGATCGCATGATGAAGTCTTCTATTAACGAAGCGACTCCGACCTCCCACATATACTGAGGGTTCATCTCAACACTGAATTGCTACATGTGTATATCACATCATTGTGAAGGAGTTTGTATAAGAGGGTGCCTGAGACAATAATCTCTTATCTTCCAGCAGAAATAGAGTTATTTTAGATACAATTAATTAACTAGTTTTATTGACAAAAAGAAAAAGAGTGATGATGTGCCATGAATCTAGTCACTCTCTGTAGTCGATGAATCCGCCTCGATATAAATAAAATCTCCGCCAGTGTCTTCCTCCGCCTCTTCACTGTTACTCTGCTCGGCGACATTCGACTCTTCTGACTCTGTAGCTTTCTCTGTGATAGAATTCTCGTCCTTTTCCAGTTCTTTTAACAGATCTTCGAGAGAGGGAACCTTCTTAGACCTGTCTAGGTGATCTCTGGGGTCGAAGGCGACGTCAGCTATTAGTTTCCCCGAGTACAAGTCATCGATGAAGTCTTTCTGTGCTTGAATAAACCCGTCAAACTCCGTTGGCTGAGAATAAGCCCAGTAGGTGAATCCAATTAGTAATGCGATCATTCCAATGCGGTAATAGCCTTGTCCTGAACTTCCTTTCTCGAAGGAGTAAATAGGTTTGAAGGAGTCTTGGAAGGACAGCGACTCGTCGAACAATCGAGGGAAGATCCAGAAGTCATAGCCTAAGATCCACAGAACTAAGAAAGCAACCACTCGAATCAAGCAGAAGGCGAGGGTTCCGATGAGGAAAGTGACGGAGAAATACCACAAGATCTTCTTTGCCACATCAGGCCAGATCGGGAGCAATGTGAAGCCTATGACTACAGCGATCACTAATCCTGTGGCGATGTTAGACCACATCATGTTTCCAGCAAATATCCAGGTATAATATCCCTTCTCCTCGAACACGTGATTCTGAGAGATCTGTGAGAAAAAGAGAAAGAGGAAGAGAGGGAAGTAAGGAGAGAAAAGGAGACAAACGATGAACAACACAGCAAAGGAAAGAAAGACAGAGAAAATACCTTCAAATATCCCTTCTTATCCTTAACCTTCTCTGAACGATGGAAGAAATTCGCCTGCAGCAACAGATCTGCCACTTCAATCGCTACTTGTTGGTCAGTGATCTTAGGGATTGACTTCGGCCATTTCTTCGCCTCCAGCACACTTTCTACCAGTCGACTACCTACTCCTTCCGATAAGAGAAGAAAACAACATAAAAATTGAAGGAAGAACCTTTAAAGTATTCCACTCGTTTCTCGTGCTCAATACCCGATTTGACTCTAATTTGAGACCTCAGATAGTTGGCTAGAGTTCTCATGCCTTCGGGTGTTTTGTACTCATTTGGTACTGTAACTCCTCCATTGTCGGTAGTTGCCATATTATTATTCGTTTTCTTCGATCCAACAGTCAGAAAGATCTATTGTGATATCTAGCAGTAGTTAGAGTAGTTGTAGTAGTAGTTATTGTGTATTGAACGCGCGGCTCTAATTTGCGTATTTAGACAATTAGGAACTCCAGTATTATAGCGTATAATAAAGAAAAAGACATTCTTTTGAAACGACAGCAGACAGTGAAGACTAAGTAAGTCTACATGACAATACACTAGAACACTATCATAATACTAGATAGAACCACTACTAAGCCAATCGCATTCAGATGGAGGAAGAGACAGGAAAAACGAGCCTATTATCTGATCTGATTCCCACCCTCTGCAGCTTTTACATTCAATACAAGAAGGCTGAGCTGCTCAAGAAGCTACCAAACACTAGAATATCAACTGATCCAGAAATAAACAATCTTCACAAGCTAATCTCCACTCTCGGATTTACTGAGACGAACAATGCTCAAAGGTCTGATATATTCGAGGTTCTAGACATCAAAGTCAGAGCGATTGTTTGCAGTTTGAATGAGAGGATCTCTTGCCTCTGGAACTACAGAGACGAGGAGAGCAAGCAACTTAACATTCTCACTCTATGTCGAGACATGTCCGTCATTGATAGTTCACTGCAGTGCTTACATCAGGTCATAGGGAAGGAGAAGGACTGTCCCTCATGGCTCTCAGGCTTCATTGAGGAGTGTGTGAAGAGAATCCTCCCTCGCTGTCAGAGGAGACTTGATCACATGCTTTCTCAGTATACAGAGGCTTTGGTCGCTCGACTCGTCCTGGATTATCTGCAGCAGTATCCTCAATACTTCTGCGAGGTATCGAGGCAGCGCACATCGCCTGTCTTGCAGTTATGCTGTTCCAGCTCAGATGACATCATCGCACATGACAGCAGACCTCCCGCCAATTATGACGATCTCACTGTCCTTCTCTCCTCTACCACGATTAAATCCTTCAAGGAAGCCAAGTCAGTTTTAACTGTGTCATCGTCGTTGGACCTGTCTCGCTCTTATCGTCTGATGGTCGAACACTCGCTACAAGCGATCCTCAGCACCTTCCTCACACACACCATAGCTATAGACGAAGGCGGTCTCGAGAGATTTCATCGTCTTCTTCTCTTTTACAAGCAGTTGGCAAACAACGACGATGCAGAACTCCCCCTCTTATCGCTGCAGACGAATCTGACGTGGCGCAAAGCGAAGGCAGTCTTCGAGGTTGTGAAGGGATTCATCTATCAGACGTCAGAGCCAGGGAAGAAACTGCCATATGTAGGGAAGGGAGGGATGCTGTCACAGGAGGAAGTGATAAGATGGAGAAATCTGGTGAAATCCACGTCAGCGATGACGTTTGTCTCTGGAACAAGAAAGAAGAAGAAAGCGTCAGTCTTCATCGCAATGGAGCTCGATTGAAGCAAAAGATAGGATATTTACAGTTTAAAGGAAAGAGGCTAGTACTTATTCAGCTTCGTGACGATGAATACTCGCAAGGTTTGGTCGAGACAGCTCAGAGCACACAGACCCTCTTTATCAGGCGACCAGTCCATACTAACGATAGGTTGCGACGAGATGACTTTAGAATTGAGTAGCTCCACACTTCCCATAACTCCCATGGGCACATTATCCTTCGCCATTGTCGTGCGGCTCTTCGGATAGTGATACTTGTAAAGATTAAAACCTCCATTGCCCCCGCCTGTCATGAACAAATCACGATTTTGAGGAAGATGTCTGACAACCCACACCGTGGCTTTATGCGCTCGCTCGGTGATACAAGCAAAACCTTCCGTTGGATGTTGTGTCCTCATGTCAAATAGTCTGAACTTGCTCTCTAGTGTGGTCACCTGTGAGATAGGAGAGAACAGTGAATCAATGGAAATGTAAAAATAAGAGAAAAAGAAATCTACATACCGCCATCTTATTCATCTCAATATCTTTTCGATCGAATTCTATACTAGTAACGCCGTTGCTCACGTTGGTTTCGTATCTCATCGCGTTTGCTCTGAGGTCGAATAGCTTCACATCTCCGTTGTCATAGCCGGCAGCAATGCACCGCTCCTCATCAGAGAAAGAGTTACCAAACGCCACAGTCCAGCAGTCTCTCGCTGCTTGACCTTCATCAGGTTCTAGGGCAAGGACTGGATCCTTCACTCGGATGTCCCAGAGTCTCACACAGCCGTCCCTCCCTCCAGTGACAATCTCTGGAGCGCCGTACCCGATATCCATGCCACCACACCCATCGATCGCATTTATAATGGAAACATGAGCTTGTTGCGTAAAAACAGGCTTATCTATGTTCTCAAGGTCGTAAACAATGAGTTTGCCTGCATGATCACCTGTGGCGATGTGTCGTTCTTCCACTGAAGAAGCTGCGAAGGTTCCACACTTAATACCATTCGCAGTCTTACCCTCTACTAAAAGATCCACATCTCCATTGTTCAATTGATAGACATTCAATGCCCCTTTCGCGTTGGCATGGATGCCCATGGCGACAAAGCGAGCAGAGAAAGGAATCCATCTCGTATCGTAAGGCGTGAAAGTAATAGATTTATGAATATGTTCAATGATTTGAGGTGCATCAGTGGTGTCCATCGTTCACTGTGATTATATTCGACTTATTTAATAATAATAATAATAATGGAATTAATTGAAATAATTCGAAAAGTAAAACCACCGCAAAAACCGATATTTAATAAACTAGAATTATCGATTTATATAGAGTGATAATGAGAGTTTTGAGATTCTCGAGGTTTTTAGCAAATCTTGTTAATTTAACAGTCGAAAGACCTTTTTAACTGTATTCCCTTCTACCCTCGAGTCATCAGATCTACTACTCGGGTCTTCAACTTCATCAACTATGTCGTCTTTACTTGCCAACCAAGCAACTCTTGCTGATCTATCGACCAAATTTGATGGAAGAATTCCAGGTAAACCTCCTCAACGATCATTACTCTCCAACCTCCTCCTAACTCTTTCCTTCAGTGAGAATTCACTTTTTAGACAACTCATCGAAGGTTTTCCTTGTTAATGGTCAAATTACAATAAAAGATTTACTATCACAATGTGTTTCGAAGATGGGAGTGGCTGAGGCTGACGTCGTCCTTCCCTACTTTGGACTCTTCGAGTCACGTAATGGAGGGTCTATTGATGGCGTCTTAGCTATGGAATCAACAGTACAATCGGTCATTCAGTCCTGGCAAAGCGCTAATGTGGATAAATCTGCGAAGTTTTTGTTTATGGTGCGATTGCAAGTGCCTAGTTTGTGGGGATTGCAACTGAAAGACGTGGTGGCGAATTCTCTGGGTTTGGAAGAGCAAGATCTCTCCTTGAGTGAATATTTTAATGCTGCGGAGTTGATCGATCCTAACGTTCTGCATCTGCAGTTCATTCAAGCAGTTTATCACGTCATCACAGGACGCTATCCAACCACAGCAGAGGAAGGATTGACGCTTGGGGCAATTCATTTTATCTTAAAGTTCGGAAAATACAAGGCAGAAAAGCACAAGAGCGGTTTCTTGGGGAATCGTATCGTTGAGTTCGTACCTATCAAACTTCTGAAGAGTAACCTGTCAGGCAAGGGAAACGACGCTCTGTCGGCTTGGGAGACACAGCTTCTTGAGCGAGTGAAAACTTTATCGTTAGACTGTGTTGAGGACCCGAAGTACCAGAAGGAGCGAAGTGAAGATGGAGACGAGGGAAATAACGACGACGATCACACCTCCATTCTCTTTCGAGTAGAAACACCTTCCAACTACCGCCTCGTCCCTCCTCAAAGACGGTATATGGAGATTATTTATGCAATGCATCCTATCTACGGGAGCACATTTTATAAATGTTCACAGAAGAGCACTCGACTGCCTGACGTGGTGCATGTGGGCATTCATTGTGATGGAATCCACATATTCGATAAAAACAAGAAACATCTGAAAACCTTCTATATCCAGGAGATTCTGCGCTGGGGATTCAAACCAAATCAAATGTTCTACTTTGAAGTCAACCCTGATAACGAATATGGTGTGGGATCCTTCGAGTTCGACACCTTAGAGGGAAAGGCTATCTCCGACCTTATGACGGACTACGCTATGGCCTTTCTCAAGGAAAGGGAACGAGCTGAAGAGAGGATGCAGAATTTTGTTCCTGTCATTTCTAATAACAAGTCGAGGACTATTCAACCAACTTCCCGGAGCCCGCAATTGAACGGTGGGACAGATTCGATTGAGTATCAAGCCGCAACTAAGATACAAGCTCTTTATCGTGGATACTCCTTGAGAAACGAATGGATTCGTGAAGATGCTGCGATTTTAATTCAATCTATCTATCGTGGGTATAAAGCAAGAGTTCTTCTGAGCGGAATAATCGAGCAAATGATCAAAGACGGACAGCTGTAATGACTTGTAGTGTAATTTGAGAGGCCTATTAAAATAACGAGTTTCTGATAATCTGATTTTCTCAAATATCGTTTTTTCAGAAAAGCGGAAGTTCGAGTTTTCGGAGACGGGCATGATTGGTCATGTCAAGCCTCTCAAACAAAAGAAAATAATAGATTCCTCATAAACTGTTACATCCGACTTGACCTTCTCACACTGTTATCACAACAATCAAACGAGCTAATGAAGTCTGCTGATAAGGTAAGCAATCTATAGAGCCGCTCAACTCAAATTTCGACAAGATCTGACGTTTTTCTCCATAGGGTTCGCAACCGAAATGGTTTGTATTCCAAGTCTTGAACGTTGTTGTGATTGGAGTTTTCATTGGGAGTGTCACCTACGTTGCCATTAACTACAAGAAGTATTTAAATGAAAGTGATACAAATCGGGCTGAGACATCAAACCTTCTCTTGTTCATGATGATCCTATGGTCGTTCTGCCTCGCATACTTCTTCGGCTTTTTCGGAATTTCTTTTGTGGATAAAGAAGCTTTGGAGGAATCCCCTTCATCATTTGGATTAAATGATTTGGATCAGCAACTCTCTACTCTCTCCCGCGCGCGTCAGGCGGAACAACAGCAACAACGTCAGACAAACGAGCAGGCTAAACCAAAATCAAAGGTCGATAAACTCGCCCCCCGCAATGATACCGCGATTTGTGCAGAAGGTGGAAACCCCTCTGCTGCTTGCGCTGTTTCTAAAACTACCGAGGGAGATGCTGACTACACCGAGCTCAGCAATGAGGAAGTTTTGGAGCACCTCTTGGACGGACGATTAAAAGATTATCAGCTCGAAAAGAAACTCGCCAATTATGAGAGAGCAGTTGTCGTGCGTCGTTCCTTGTA
The DNA here is from genome assembly GCA_015145745.1 of Poterioochromonas sp. DS. NCBI lineage: Eukaryota > Synurophyceae > Ochromonadales > Ochromonadaceae > Poterioochromonas > Poterioochromonas sp. DS. The sequence goes on from VKHI01000529.1 coordinate 17,761, forward strand.
TGAGCATCTGTTGGAGAAGAAGCTGGACACGATCCCTTACCTCGGCTACGACTACGGCAAAGTCTTCGGTGCTAACTGCGAGATTGTCGTAGGATACATTCCTATTCCCGTTGGAATTGTGGGTCCGTTGGTAATTAACGGAGAACCAATCTATGTTCCTATGGCTACCACTGAAGGATGTCTCGTTGCTTCAATTAACCGTGGCTGCAAGGCGATCACCTCCTCTGGCGGCTGCTGTTCTGTTGTGCTGAAAGATGCTATTACACGTGCCCCATGTGTTCGCATGCCTTCTGCGATGCGTGCTGCAGCTGTGAAGCGATGGGTTTCTCTCCCTGATAACTATCGTCAGTTGGAAGAGGCTTTCAACTCCACCACCTCCTACGGTCGACTTGAATCAGTGGATGCAACAGTTGCTGGTCGTAACGTCTACTTGCGCTTCTGTTGTATGTCCGGTGATGCAATGGGTATGAACATGGTGTCCAAAGGCTGTCTTAAAGCTATTTCTGTGATGGAGAAGGAGTTTCCAGACATGGTTCTCATCGCCATCTCGGGTAATATGTGCACCGATAAGAAGCCTGCTGCTATCAATTGGATCCTCGGTCGTGGCAAGAGCATTGTTGTGGAAGCAGTTATTCCTGAAAGTGTGGTAAAAACCGTTCTAAAGTCCTCCGTACATGAAATGATCGAAACAAATAAGCAGAAGAATCACATTGGCTCTGCTATGGCAGGCACGATTGGTGGATACAACGCCCATGCTGCTAATATTGTAACTGCCGTCTATCTCGCCACCGGTCAAGATCCTGCACAAAACGTTGAGAGCTCTAACTGCATCACCATCATGGAACTGGGTGAGGATGGAAAGTCCCTTCACGTCTCCGTCACCATGCCCTCTGTCGAAGTCGGCACAGTTGGCGGTGGAACCCACCTTCCTGCTCAAGCTGGCTGTCTCGAAATATGCGGAGTTCGTGGAGCTGCCAAAGGACCTGACAGTCAACCAGGAGATAACTCTCGCAAACTTGCTCAGATTGTTGGAGCGTCAGTCCTGGCCGGCGAGCTAAGTCTGATCGCTGCTTTGGCTGCCAATCATCTGGTAAATGCACACATGCAGCACAACAGAAAGCCTCAAGCGAGCGCGACTGCCTCTATTGAGACAGTGAGTACCGGCGCCAATCAGACAGTCCGCAGAAACGCTAGCATGCCAGAGTTAACCTCAACAGCAGCTCATTAGACTCCCAACCTTGTTTATTCTTCCATTTAAACAATTCTTTCATTCCCTCGCACTTCTTGGTTGAAGCACTTTCATTTTTTGTCGTTAACATTCTGCTTGCATAATTTGTCAATTAGATTCATTGATGAATGATCGCAATGTCTGAAATGATTGATGTCGATTTAAAACTTGTCTACTCTTTCCCAACTGTTTGGTCAAGTAAATGTAAATTAATTATCAAAGGTATAACCGAAAGCTTTATTTGACTTGGGATGACCATGTTCATGGTGCCTGTAATAGTAGTGAAAACTACCTGATTTTCAATCTCATGATTTATAAGTTACTTATAATTTCAATACTGTAGCACAATTAAATTCATATGGAAAGATCATCCAATGAATCTTCAGTTTGAATCTGATCAACCAAGTCTTACACGCTGATGGTAAGACAGCCTTGGAGCGATGGGATTCCGGCAATGTTTTGGTCTTGAGTCTACTCTTCTATCGCGAGTGATGGGCATGATTCCGCCCCTGCCCGCCTTCTCGTCATTCATTCTCATAATTTTCTTCGTACATCTCTGCCGTGATTATTCTAATTTAAGACCCGTTCTTATTCAAGAAATCGACGTTTTTTTCCAGTACTCGTTTAACAGTTATGGAGAGAATTAAAAATAGTTCATTACTTCCAGAGGAGAAACAGAAAGCGATTGCCCTCGTTGCTGGTGGGAAGCTTCTTTTGAGCTCATTTGATGGAGTTTCAGATGAAGACGTTCTGATAATGCTGAATGCGGCAATTCAATTGCATGCTGGGTTCTTTCAACCGCAACAATCAGGTGAGTGGATTCCTTTCCTCTCTCGGGTTGATACCACTGAATAATTCTCTCTCGTCTGACCTGATGATACGTTTGATTTACTTTTTCCTTAGTTCCGTCTATCGATGGAAAGCAAATGGTAAAAGCAATAGAAGAAGCTGTGGCAAAGGTCCTTGGTAAGTTGCATCGTTATGTCGTATTTAGGTTTGATTGGTTTTTAGGGAAACGTAAAAACGAGATCACAATCACGAAAAGCAACAAAGCTCGATACACCGAGCAGGTCAAAATCGTCAAAGATAACCCCGAGCGATTTAAGTTGGAATGGAGTGGGGAAGGACAATCCTTTCTCCAGGAAGGTGAAGTTATTATGCTGGCCCCTGATCAGAATGAATCGAACCTTATCGCCTCGTATTATCCTTTGATCGCTGAGCGACTTCTCACAGCCTTCCCTAATGATTATTGTCTATTGAATGGAGAGCAATACGGCTCAATTCCGCCTAGCTTGTACTATAGCGACGAGCTTCGAGATTTCTTTAAACCTGATCTCATTATCCTTACGCGGTCTTCTTAGACGCGAAGGTGGACCCCGTGACGCCTCAACAGATAGGGGACTTCTTCCATTACTTTGAAGTTCCGTCGATATGGTTCGAATGCTTTGCAAGAGGAATGTTATTTAGTCAAACGGAATTCGTTTTAGTGGAATTTATGAACGGTTCTTTAACTAACTTTCTGCGTGGGAAGCTGACAGCTCCGGGATCGTATAAATTGATTCGAGAGTTTCTAAGTCAGAATCACAATCAAACGCTTTACAGTGCTGTCCTGGAGGCATTAGATATTCACGCAAGAACTACACTCGCAGGTACCTCTGCAACGATCACGAGCCTAACTTTTTCAGTTCACAGTTCGACTGAAGATTCGGTTGGTAGTGCATTATTGGGATGCGGAGCCTTTGGGTACGTATTTCACGTTAAAGCAAATAATCAAGATTATGCAATGAAAGTGTCAATTCCAACCGAACAGAATGATCTACTGGAGAAGGAATATGCTATGGGCAGAACTTATGCAAATATATGCCCCGCTGTAGTAGTCGGAGCTATTGAAGGTTCTCTTATCATTCGTTCAAACTTCCAATCTTTTTTAATGGATCAGGTGGGACAACCTTTACCAAGTGCGAGGGTACTATCAACTGGGGATAAAATGAATATCTTCCACGCCTTATTGTCCCTGCACGCTAACGGCTTCATTCACGGCGATCCTCGCCTAGCCAACTGCATCAAAGTTGGCAATCTTTTTAAATGGATCGATTTTCTTGGCGTGAACTTTTACTACGATAGTTCAGTGAAAAAAGATTTAGAAATCTTTCTTAGCTCGATCTTAATGAAGAAACCGTTGGGAAATAAAAATGAGGATGATTTCGATGCTTATGTGAAATTGACTAAGACTGTCGGGAACGATGCCACACGCAGATTACAGGCATCTCAATTGCTACAAAAGTTATTGTCTTCATCTGTCTAATTTCCCTCCACATTTTGAGAGCATCTTCATATCTTTTTCTTTTTGACATTTTGACAATTCGAGCAAAACATTTTCTTATCATTTCTATTGTATGTTAATAAATTTTCAACAATTTTCTGTGTTAACTAACTCAGTAGACACAGTCCTCCCTCCTCTCCAACAACACGACCACATGAGTCTCATAGGCACGGCTTTCTCCAACACTATCCACCTTTTCATG
>VKHI01000530.1:0-21484 GCA_015145745.1 Poterioochromonas sp. DS
TCGAGCTGAGAAGAAAAAACTTATCGCGGTGAGAGTTGTGGGAAATATTGCGATGATCTTCAACGATCTGCTTGACGAATATTTGATCGAAGATATCGATGGAGAAACATACAAAGAGGTAATTTATCTTATATTTTACAGTTGATAATGGTTCTTAATTGCTGTTTAGATTCCATTGAGTGATAAAGCAGTGATAGATACTACAACTCCTTCTCGATGGACAATTAGCAGTATAGAAGAAGAGAACTTAAACCTCGGACTCGGAGATTCCATTGAAATAAGATCTCATGAGTCTAATTCTCCTCATATAATTGCCACTGTGAAGGAAGTAAGTGAAATGTTGTTCAATCTTTTCCGTTTCGTCAATATCTTAACATATCTTTTCAGGTGAAGACATTAAAATCATGCATCATCGAATTAGTAGATCCATCGCAAGGAGAGTTACTCTCTTCTTATATATCTACAAAGAAAGCATTTATTAAGAAGGTATGTGATCTATTGTATCTTTCTTTTTCCTACTTGAGAGAATTTTAACGATTTTTTACAGAGAAAGATCACGTCAACTGTGGTACACCAACCATTACACGAACAACTCTTACATCCCAGATTCAACCCAACAAATTCCTGTCTTTCGAAGAAGCAAGACGTTGCATTGACTTTCTCTCTTTTTGCTGCATTGAAATCGTTGGATTTATTTCTTTCGTCAAAGAAGGCATCCAAGTTAAGCAAGGAGAGCTTGCGTCAGATGGTGATCAAAGAATTGCAATTTCTTGGAATTTCTGATCCTGAAGATTCTTTGAAAGCAGGTGGAAAGATTGGAAAGGAGCGCTTGGATGACATAATTGAAAAAGTTTCTCAGTGGTCTGATGCTGCTGATGTTGCGTGTCCTGCAATGGTTTCAATCGTTGGTTCAATTGCTTCGCAAGAAGCAGTGAAAGTATTAACCTCGATGTACCAACCGATCAATCAAATTATGATGTTCGAACATTTAGATGCTTCCTGTAAAGATTTTATTCAATCTTCATCTCCTACCTGCCAGAAAAAACCTAATAAGAAGCAAAGAAGGAGCGATTCAGGTAATTCTATCGCAAGAATTTATGGTAAGGATATTGCAGACGAATTAAAATCATTAAAAGTATTTGTGGTTGGTTCGGGAGCTATTGGTTGTGAATTATTGAAGAATTTTGCATTAATAGGTATAGGAACTGCCTCCCCGACGACTAAAGAAGGTTCCAATGAGACGACGGACACAAAAAATGAAGAAGAGGGTAATCTTTGGAATAAGCATCACCTTAATGAAGGAGGAATCCTACTCACTGACATGGATTTGATTGAAAAGAGTAATCTGAATCGTCAGCTTCTATTTCGACCTCAACATATTGGTCAGCCTAAAAGCCTTGTAGCCGCAGAGCAAGTGAAACTAATTAACCCGAACATTAATATCCATCCTTTATTAATGAAAGTAACACCTGACACAGAGTCTATCTTCACAGAATCGTTCTGGAAGACCGCTGATATCATTATTACTGCATTGGTGAGATCTTATTTTCGTGAATTGTGTGAAATTATATTAATCTTTCTTATTTTTCGTCAGGATAATGTAGAGGCGCGGAAATACGTCGATCAGCAGTGTGTAAAGTATAAATGCTGGTTAATTGATTCAGGAACTCTCGGAACAAAGGCTAATACTCAAGTAAGAGATCAACTATCACCGTAATTTAATGTCATGTCTTCATTGGTGTAGGTTGTGATCCCATATCTCACTGAGAGTTATTCCTCGTCCTCTGATCCTCCTGAAGATTCGATTCCTCTTTGTACTCTCAAGTCATTCCCTTATCAGGTAAACCTTTCTGTCTCTATTGTTGATTATTAGAAATTTACCGCGTTTTTGTTCATTCAGCCTGATCATTGCATTGCTTGGAGTAAACAACTTTTCCTGCAATTATTCCAACAAAACATTCAATTATATCAAAAGTACACTGATACACTGCATCCTTTATTCGCTGCTGATGCTTCTCCGTCAGAGGAGGAAGTTGTAGCAATTTATTCCACAAACTTCAATGAAGAAGATCAGTTCTATCTGCAGTTAGCATCCTCTTTCCTTTATCACACCTCTACAAAGGAAGAAGAAAAATCATCGATTACGAGCGAATCAAAGGAAAGTGCGCAAAAAGCAGCAAAGAAGAAGAAAGAGAAGAACAAAGGAAAAAATGCAAAGAAAGTTGGTAAAAAGAGTAAAAAGGAAAGAAATCATGAATTAACTGAGGAAGAGAGTGTGTTAGATGGTTTTATTTACTATGCAATGAAATTATTGGAGCAATTTTTTGATGAAGAGATCAAGAAGTTAATCAAGGAGCATCCATTAGATTCTCTTGATGAAGAGGAGCAACCTTTCTGGGGAGGGTAATACTCATGCTTTACTGATTGATTTCTTTCTTTTAACGATAATTTATCGCTTTTTTATAGATCAAGACGCTTCCCTCAATCCATATCATTGGACCTAACTGATCACCAGCAACAGCTGTTTGTAAGCTCGGCAGTGTCCTTGCTACAGCAGCAATGGCTGATGATCACAACCTCTGAACCTTACTCGATACAAAACATAAACATGGCGCAGCAAGAAATAGAGGAATACCTGAAAGAACATTCATCTCGTTTGATTTCATCGTATAAAAGAAAGAATAAAGCCATAGAAAAGAGAAAGAAGAAGATCATGACTAAAGAAGATTATATTCACCTGTTAGATGTGACGGAGAAGTTGAAAGATCTGAATCAAATAGACTTTGATAAGGTAAACGAAGAGTTCTTCTCACTATTTTACTGATTTTTATGATGTAGGACAATGTTTCTTTGGGTCACGTGGATTTTGTGATACATGCTGCAAATCTTCGTGCAAAGAATTATCATCTACGTCAGGTTGATCGATTAGAGACACAGAAGGTAAAAATAGTTAAATCATGCGATCGATTTCTAACATATTCTGCAGATTGCGGGTAATATTATCCCAGCGCTTGCTACAACAACTTCTTTCATCGCAGGACAGGTAACAGCCGAGATCATTAAGTTTGCTGCGATGAGAGTATCAATGAAGAGGAATAGCGGATTTAATAGCAAGATTTCGAAGGAAAAGACGAAAGAAGCAAAAACTGATGAAATTCGAGTAGTAAAGGAGAAGACTAAAGAGAAAAAGAAGAAAGAAAGGAAGGAGAAGGATAAGAAGGATAAGAAAAAAGAAGGGAAGAAGTCTAAAATATCACAGTTATTTGGAAAGAAAGAAAAGAAACCTTACAAAGTAGTAGAGCACGAGAAGAAAGGATCTGATGAAAGTAATGGAAATTCACTGCCTTTCGATGGAAATGAACAAAAGACAGTGCATAGAAGTATTAATGATGAGAAGAAAGAGTTTTACCTTCAGCATAAAACATTATTGCTGAAGAAATTTCGCAATTCATTTATTAACCTTGCAGATAATGGATTATCCTTTGTACAACCAGTGGAGGTATCGAGTCAGACAATCCCTTACACTAACTATACCTATACAATATGGGATGACATCATTTTACCTGATTACTATACAATAGAGAATATGACTCTACAAAACCTATTAGATTACCTTCAAGAGACATTGACTATTCCTGTGGATAAGATTAGCAGTATTGAATATGATGGTCATTTCATCTATCATAGAGATCTCATTGCAGCTGAGAGTATAGATGAGAAGGAAATTGAAGAGAGAGATGAAGATGAAGATGAAGCTTTCCCAGCCCTCAAGAAAACAATTCGATCAGCGATATTAGACCAATGCACTGCTGATGAAAATGCTGATACAGACAATATCGAATTAGAGGAGAAGGATGTTGTTAGATTGAGAGTGCATGTTATGTCAGAGGAGAACGAGTTAGAGGATGTGATGCTACCATCCGTCATAGTAAAAGTACCAAAGCTCTTTCATTCGTCTTCTAATACGGATAAGAAGGAAAGAAGATGGTTTCGTGGATTTCGATCTTGGTTTAGAAGGTAGCTACAATAAAATTTGTAAGTAATAAATTAGGAAGATTTCTAAGTTAATCTTTAAGCCAAAAATGAAGAATTCTATGATTTTGTTAGAACGGAAGGAAAAATAGGTCGAAGAACCAGGCAATGAAAATATTCAAATATTTAACTAATCAACTAATATTCTCAACAAAATTGGCGTGAATGCCACAAATGAGGGTCTTTACAGAGTTGACACATCGATCACAAATCGATACTTCACATCTCCCTTCACCGTTCTCTCCCATGCTTCATTCACTTGACTTGCATTGATCACCTCCACATCACAAACGATGTTATGACGACCGCAGAAGTCTAACATTTCCTGTGTTTCTTGAATGCCACCAATCATAGAGGCAGCGATGGAGCGACGCTTTGGGACTAAAGCTTGGAGGTAAACCTTCTGGGCTGTACCTGGAACCCCTACCATTACCATTTGACCATTCACCGCCAACAACTCTGTATAAAGCTCAATATTAAAGTCGGCAGCAATAGTATTGATAATAAGATCAAATGATGATTGAACTGTCTTCCATTCCTCCTTGTTTGTCACATCAACATATGCATGTGCCTTCAGATCATTCAAAGCTGATTCTCTCTTCGCATTACCTCGAGACAACACTGTCACATGAGCTCCGAACGCAACTCCAAACTTCACTGCCATGTGACCTAAGCCTCCTAACCCCGCTACTGCAAGACGCTGGTTTGGACGAAGGCCATAGTACATAAGAGGTGAGTAAGTGGTAATACCAGCACATAACAAAGGAGCCACAGCTGAGAAATCCAGATTGTCAGGGATAGAGAGAGCATAGTTCTCATCTACTACAATGGTCTCAGAGTATCCTCCTTGAGTATGATTTCCGCCATCAGGAGTATATTCCACACAATGGGGATACTTGAATCTGCCACCGTAGGTTCCAACCATACCTCCACCAATGCAGTAGTTTTCGTTTCCGGCATGGCAAGAGCTGCAAGTGCGGCAACTATAATAGTATTGAAAAGATCGATTATCAGGGGAACACAGTTATTGCATCACACTCACCTGTCCACTATGCATCCTACACCTGCCTTCTGGCCAACCTTGAACTTCGTCACTGCACTTCCCACCTGTGTGACAATACCTGCAATCTCGTGACCCACGACAATCGGGTAGTTAGTGTTCCCCCAATATTCATTCCACTCATTTCGAGCAGTGTGAATGTCGGAGTGGCAAATGCCAGCATAGGCAGTTTTAATGACAACATCAAATTTGCCAGGAGTTCTTCTTGTAATCTTTCCAGGCTCCAAAGGAGAGGTAGCATCTTTCGCAACAATAGCTTTCACTTCAGTCATTTTCGAAATAGTTCAAAGTAGTTAGTGGTCAAGTATCAACAAAAGCAAGTAATCCTAAGATTGAAAGTGCAATTAAATTGTGTCTTTCGATGACGTCCAGTCGCTTCTTCTACTCTCACAGTGGTGAAAGATACCCCTTCTTTCCTTCTTCTTCCACCATCTTCCACTCTACTCTTTCATGAACTTTGAATTGCGGACAAATCTCCCTGAACCCAAAATGAAAAACCCACATAAAAGAACCAAATAGCAAAGCGGCAAAGCGGTATTTTGTAAAATACCGGCTGGAGAAGGTTGGAAAGATTGTGAGTCAGCATGTGGGAGAAAGTCATTATTGATAGAAGGATTACAAGGGTTAGTGAGTATTGATCCATTTGATCTGAGAATGAAGAGGCTAATATCAACGTTATCAATCTTGTTGATGGTGGTGCTGATTTGCCAGTCTGGGTTATCCTATCGATTGAAAGGATTTGCTTCTTCAACTGGGAGAAGTTTCCTGAATCGACGAGTATTCTCGAATAATGCTCTTGCAGCATCTACTAAGCAGTTGATTTTGGATTATTTTGATCAGAAAGATGTAAAAAATAACATCTACGCCTGTCCAGAGAGTTTAGAACCTTTAGAATTCACTCAACGCTTGTATGGTTTCATCACCGAAAGATTCCTCTTAGAGAGAAAGTTTGGGACTAAATACCCCATTCGACCCTTCTATGTAGACTTTGTAAGTAATGATGAAGGTAATTCTCTCCCAATAGGAGGTGAGAATCGAAAGTTAGGTCAAATAGCCTTCCAAAACCCATTCATTAGTTTCATCTATGAACGAGGATATCGACAGAACTTTAAGAATTTTGGATTTCCGGGGATCGATAAAGAGTTTGAAGAAGCTAAAACCTTCTTTATAGATAATAATGCTACATCCACTGTGCTGGATTTGTCTTGTGGGAGTGGATTTATGACAAGAAGATTTATCAATTCAACAAAGTGAGTGCTGAACTCTTCTTTCATCCTCGTTCCCTAACTCCATTATAGCTTCGAAAGAGTCATTGCTGCTGATTTGTCGCCCACTATGCTGTTAGAGACGCGTCGGAACTGTAAAGCAGAGAAGATTCCTCTCCCAGAACTAATTCGCTGTGATTCAGCTAAACTTCCTTTCCAAAGTAATTCTCTGGATGCAATCCACGCAGGTGCAGCAATGCACTGCTGGCCGAAGATTCATAAATCTTTGTCTGAGATTTATCGTGTGTTGAAGCCAGGAGGTGTTTACTTTGCTACCACCATCAAACAAGCTACAGGAAGCAACTTCAAAGGAGCGGCAACCCAACAAGGGTTTAGTTTCTTTGAATCAGAAGAGGAAATTCAAAAGCTTCTAAAAGAAGCAGGATTTGATGGCGATGGAGGATCTCAGGAAGTAAGAACAGAAGGAAGTCGTTGCTTCGTTATTAAAGCAAAGAAAACCAAAGAATCTGAAATTCTTACGATACCTGTCAACTAGTCGGGTTTTCATGCTAATACAACATTATAAGATTTGTAACTAATTCTTACAACAGTATTGTAACTTACTGAAAGAAACTGCTGAAGGAAATCATTCATGATAGTAAAAAGGAATCATTTCCTCTTCAATCCAAAGATTATTGCCAAAATAACAAATATTATCGCAAATACAATAATCGGCGAAGATAACACTATCTTCAAAAATGATAATAAATTTCGTTTAATCCATTTTAATAACTTCTTCACCAATCCTTCGATTAGATTTCCTTTTCCTTTCCCTTTATCACTTCCATCTTTCTTTTTCCTCTCTTTTTGCTCAACTTCCTCTTTCTCATGTTCTTTGTCGTCTTCCGCCGTTGGATTTGCATGAGTTGGATCCCGACTATCAATTTTAATTTGAACTTCGCTCTCCTTTCCTTCATCGCTTATTTGAATAACTTGTATCTCTTCTTCAGTTGGTCTCCCAATCTTTTCAATCTCTTCATGTGTATAAAATATCTTCACACATATCAAACTATTCATAATGACTTCCACCTCAACTCCTTTATCATACCGGTGATGCGACAACAAAAGGAAGTGATTCATTGTGATCGTTTCATCGAGAATATCAATAGGAAAATGGAAATTGCACTTCACACCAATCAAATTCTCAGCTAATAACATCTGATCAATATTATGAAATATAAAAGATTTTTGGCAAACAAAGTCATTGTATTGAAATAATTCAATTTGCTTCTCTCGAAATGGTCTTCTTCTTATTTTTGGAAATTCACTTGGAACAACAAAAATATCTGGATCAGTAGTCCTTAATTTAGCAAATTTGTAATACCGGCCGACAGATCCAAATTTAGAAGTATAAACGATCATTTCCTCAAATTTATCATAGTCTAATATTCTTTCTCCTTTTGTTTCACAACAATAACAACATCTCATTTCATATCCTCCACCCTCAACATTCTCTTTACTTAAGAGATGAGACCTTCCTTCTTCATCGATGCCTTCATACAGACTTTTAACGAGATATATCTCCTTCATTACGCTAGGTTTCATACAGTTTGTGAAGTTCATACCATCAAACTGTTCAATCAAATTCCGACTTGAATTTTCCTTTTCAAGGATTGGTATTTCACTGCTCGTGCCAAACTTCCAAGACGCCGACAAACGACTGACATATTGATGCTTTGCTCTATTATTAAATTGACCACGATTGCTGCCTCTCTCCAAGATTATCTGATTGATGGTATTAGTGTACTCACCACTGCAAGGAGTATACAGTAACAACAAATTCCCATTCTCAAGAGAGAGGTTAAGAAATCTCTCTCCCTCCTTATCATGACTATAACAACATCTCATCTCATAGCCTATTCGTACACCTTCATGATCTTCTCTAGGAATACATTCTAATAAATGAGATATTCCCTCCTCGTCGATCCCTTCATAGTAATTATCACAGCTCTTGGAAGTATCTTTGAGTTCGTAGACTTCTTTTAACTTCTTAGAGCCCAAATGATGATTGCTATGTGGAATCTCGACAATACGACGACCATTTTCTTCTTCTGATACGGTTAGATGGTAAAACTTAGAATCTTTGAATCCAAGACTATAAATGCTATCATTTTCTTCGAACCATATCTTGAGAAGACAATAATCCTTATAATCACCAGAAAGAAGAACAAATCTCGACGAGTCGGGTTTATTGAAATTCATAAGAAATACGCTATTCTCGCATACAAGCATTTCTTTTCCAAAATAATCGATGTTAAATGGATTGAATCGCGTTTGAAAGGTTTTTATCAATACCAAAGATTTAATGTCATAAAGATATACTAATTCCTTTCCAATAAACCTCAGACAATATCTATCACTGCCGTTCATAAAACAGTAGTGTGATCTTCTAACGTTATTCTTGACCTTCAATTGAAACATTGTTCTCGTAGATAGTTCTTGAACAGCCTCAATATTCAAAAGTACTAAAAATCCCGCAGAGGTTGAAAGATAAATTTTATTAGAACTACCAGAGAAGAGTCGATTGCTCTTTGATAAATCCGGAAGAAAATGAACTTGAGTATGAACAGATTTCGAATCAAAATTGAATAAATGCGAACCATTCTCACCATACAGAAAAAGACCGTGGGGTAATATCACTGAATAAGAACATAAGTACTCACATGTATAAATGTGTTCTAACCTACAGAAATTCACTAATTCAAACACTTCTCTGTGGTTTATAAGAATAAAAACTCTTTCATTTAAAAGTATATTCGTGGCAATAGTAGCATGATCCATGTTTGTAAACTTGAAAGGGAAAGGAATCACTTGTTTTGTTTCTTTCTCAAGATCTTTCCTCCAAACCAACATTTTCGCGTCTTCTTTTCTTACCCACACAAACCAAACATTTTCATCAGATCTTCTTCTAATTGCAGTGATGGATTCCTCATCTGTTGGCATTTGATCAAAGACGCTCACTTGACCGTTTTTTGCTAGTGTATTGATCTCCAATCGAAGAATTTTATTATCACGTTCACACCATATGATAAATTCATTCTCATATAATTGAGTAATACCACAAAACTGGAAGACGTTTATTGGCCATTCAAAGATTTTTCTCCATGAAAATAATCCAAATACTTCAATTAAAATATTTCCCCATCCATCACGCTTAAAAGATACTAAGTGTCGATCTTCACTTGAACCAAACTCATAAATCCCGATTGTTTGTCGATCGGGTTTCGTAAGAACAAGCTTTTCTTTCATTGACCTCAGTTTAACTTGAGGAAGAATAGGATTTGTTAATATCCACCCTCCATTCTCTCGTAAATAGTTTTCTGCTTCTAATTTTAGTTTCTTAATATAAATATTTCGAAGAATATCTTCCTCAACTGATAAAAGTCTGCCGCATATCTGGGTGCAGACAAATCGAATTCCTCCTTCATTAAGGTTATTGATCTCAGACATGGAGGCCTTGAGGAGCTCAGACATCACTTCAAAAGGAAATGATAAATCAGCAGTCAAAATAAATAAAGCCACCTGATCGTATTCGTGGGTAATAATTGAAAACTTCTGACTTGGTGAATCACCATCCTTTGATAATCGAAATTCAATCCATTTTAATGTTAAACATCTTTGAATTCTTCTAACATCTTGTTGTCGAAGAAAAGTATTAATGTACTCCGAAGAAAATAGGGTCTGGAGCTCAGAATCAACAACAATACTTCCATTGTGTTCGACCAAACTGTCATAAAGGTCATCAAAACACTGAGCTATCTTTATCTCAGCATTAATGATCTCTTGGATGAAGCGTTGGGTACTCGGAAACAAGGAAACTGCAGCACGACCTGAATGCTTCAAATTATCAAAACTAATGAAAACACTTTCATGGTAAACCTGAAACAATCCTGCATTCAAGGATTCTCTTTCACTGTTTTCTTCTTCATCATTAAAAATAAATAAACGATCGAATTCATGTCGCTCAAACTGTATGAGCTCTGCAGACTTTCCCGTTAGAGTTGCGATCTGTGTCAATGAAAGCGGAATTCTTATTGAAATCATTATTGCTAACATTGGATAATGCTTTTCTGCGATCTGAGCAATGTAATACTCATAGGGCCGCTCCTTACTAAAGTCTAACTTGGCAAATAGCCAACTTTGAAGGTCTTCTCCAGTTCTCACTTTATTCTCATTCAATAATGAAGGAAGTTCTTTTAATGCTTTCTCCATAAGTTTTAGCACAATAAACTTCCCTTCACTGCTCTTGTAAATGTAATCGATAAGTTCATCTTTCATACTCGAAGGAAGATTACTGTTTTTCCAACAATCTTGTAGAAACAATTTCACATCTTGTTTATTATCATCCTTACTTCTCTGATCATTAAAGGATCTGCAATCGCACAAATCACCCAAATTAAAATCTTCTGCAGAGTTCGTACTTGTCACAAGCATCTTGATATTTGGCAAGCATTCTAAATATCCTGCAATTTCAGACAAGAAAGGTTCGAGTAAATTTCTATAGGAAGGATCAACTTCATTGACTGCATCAACGATTAGCAGCATCGGTTTCCTCGTGGATAAGCTTGAATTATCGTCTTTTGATAAGTTTTCGAGTATAGCCTTCAGCCCGTCGCAGACTAATACAAGTGCTTTCCCCAATTCTTCTTGATCGTATGTCCTACTATCCAACACTGCCAACAACTCATGCTTCTTTATTAAACACTCAAAGAAATATGCAACAACTCCTGGATCCTCTGGGTTAATGACACTACAGAGAGTATAACACAAAAGGGATTTGATCAAAGCCATTGGATGATTCTTAGAGGGATCGCTGAAGCGAAAGCCTAAACAAGCGACTAATTGTCCATCCACATAGAGTTCCTTCGCCAATGATGAACAGAAGTGGGATTTACCCATCCCTCCTTGCCCTTCCAGCCACATGACCGGCTTTGAAGGTCCTTCGAGCCAACTCTTAACATGAACTGACAACCAACTCTTCTGTTTGTTCAATGCAGGATAACGTCTTGAAGTGCGGAAGTCCATATCTTTGGGACGATTTAAAAGCTCTTGAAGTTTTAATTTATGATCAGCTGATAACTCGTCACCGCAGCGTCCTTCTATCGCTTCGACAGTAACTGCTATTCGATCAGAGATTTGAGCAATCAGCTTCTCGTCATAAGACACCTCTGACATGCCTTGTAAAGCACTTGCAAATGCACCCACATATGTATTAGCTTGCCTCAAATGTGCTAACTTGGGTAACAAGTCCCTGATAGTCTCCTCGATTGCTTTTCCTAACTGATTCACTTCTTCTTCGATACTGTCAGAGGAATCAGTGATCATCCTTCCAAAATGCAGAGCACTGGCCTTACAATAAACCCAATTCGCATGATTTAATTTCTGTTGCAAAGTTTGGAAAGCTTGTTGGTTGAATCCATAATCTTGATGTGCTTCTCTAACCTCACATAAAAGTTCAACACCACTTCCTATCAATGGTAACTCTTGCGAGACTCTTCCCACAACCTTGGCAATAATTTGGATATGTTTCACGCTCGACAAAAATTTCTCAAAAAATGAAGCGACTTGCTCACTCCCTTCCTCTAAGTTGGAAGCAACGTGAACCGTTCTTGACAACATCCAAAATCTTTCCAAATCAGAGGTTTTGCTTAATTTTACTCTAAAGGCGTAAAATATTGACACGAAACTCAATGTAATGTAAAATAGAGAAAAGCTTGTTGTTGTTGCTGGTGGTTCCTCACTCAATTCTTTGTCATTGCTTGATAGGAACTTTCCAATTAATAGTTACAGAATCGTCATAGAATAAATATGTCAGCAGAAGAGAAAACTTCATTACTTGATAAGAATGAACCAAAGAGTTTTTATTTTTTAAGTGAAGCTGAGGTAAAGTAGAAGATTCTTTTTCATCTGTTCCATTTTTCTAATGAAAGGAATCACCAACAGAAAAAGTCTGGAGGAAAAGATCAAAAAGAATCTGCTGATATTCTTCCACCTCCAACCTCTGAGCATCATTCTAATGGAGCATCAACTTCATGGTTCTCTAGTTTATTCGGTGGAGGGGGAAATAAAAGACATCTGACGTCTCCTGCTGCCAAAATTAGAAAGGTTCGAACATGATACTTTCCTTCTTTGATCAACAACTAAATATGAATGATTTGGATAGGTTCCAGTAAAAATTGAACCAAAAGTTTATTTTGCAAATGAAAGAACCTTCTTAGCCTGGATTCACATGGCTGTTACCCTTGCTTCTATCTCTATGGCTATCGTCGCGTAAGTTGCACATTTTATTGATTTTCTCCCTTATTTTTACAAATTGAATCATATAGATTTGCGGAAGCCAATGAATGGTCTCAAATCTATGGTATTTGCTTGATGCCAGTGGCTATTGGGTTCTGTGTCTACGCTTTATGGATGTTTATCAAACGCGCTGGAATGATTCGAAGAAAGGATCCTGGACCATGTAAGTTTCCTCAATACTTATCTCAAAAATTTTCTGATCGAATTATTCTCTACAGATGAAGATCGTGCTGGTCCAATTGCTTTGGCCTGTTTGTTAGCTCTTGCTATCATTATTAACTTCGTTGTCAAGTTATACGACTACGCTAACGCGTAAACAATGCGCGAGAGAATTTTCCTGTTTGAATACAGTATGATTAAGTGGAATATTTCCTTTAATATGATTGACCTCATAGAATGACAACAGCTTTTATTTAGCGAATGAAAGAATTAAGATCTGTAATTTCAAAACAAATCTTCGACTCGTACATTGCCAATAATCATTGAAAACTAAGAAATTATTTATTTTACAATTCCAATTCCCCAGACTTGACGACTCTGACGGGCTTTGAAGGCTTGCCTGACTGACTGCCAACAGCCTCAATCTTCTTCACAATATCGAAACCTTCTAAGACCTTGCCAAAGACAACATGCTTGCCATCTAACCAAGGAGTCTTGACGGTGGTGATGAAAAATTGGGATCCTTGGGTATTAGGACCAGCATTAGCCATGCTGAGATATCCAGGGGCGGTGTGCTTCACCTTGAAGTTTTCGTCTAGAAAATCAGAGGATTAAGATTGAGGGATACAAGAAATAAAATTTTCGAGCTTACCATTGAACTTTCCACCATAAATAGATTCACCACCGATTCCAGATCCATGAGTGAAATCACCACCTTGGATCATGAAATTTGGAATAATACGATGGAAGGAAGAACCTTCATAGTGTAATGGCTTCTTGTACACTGAACCAACACCTTTCTCTCCTGTACATAATGCACGGAAGTTTTCGGCAGTTTTTGGAACAGTTTCACCAAATAAACCCATCACGACACGACCAGCAGGTTCGCCACCGATTTCCACATCGAAATAGACCTTGCTTGTGACCTTTTCCAAGTCACCCTTAGCCTCAACGGAATAAGAGCCAAAGAACAAGAAGGCTCCAATGAAGACAACAGCAATAAATGAATAAAACATGATTGTTCTAGTTTTTTGATAAATGAGCGAAATTTTTTCAATTGAAGCAACGTGTAATTAAATCGATTTTTCAAATAATCGAGATATTTAAAAATCATCTTAACTTACCGACAAATACCGAATTCACCGACTAAAAATTCAATCAAACCAACCAATCAAGGCCAGTTGCTCCTTTATGCTCAGATCTTTGGTTAGAATGTCAAGTGCAGTTCGAAAAAATGGTGATTTCATAGTTGCTTGTCATCCAGAGAAATATGATGAATTATTTCATGAAAAAAGATCGAAATTGAGTGCGTTATTGAAGTGGCCTGTTGATCAGATTGTTCCATATTCTTCTCCTACAAGCCATTTTCGTATGAGAACAAATTTTCAACTTTGGCATGATAATGGTAAAGAACGTACACCTCAAGGTTGTTATTATGCGATGTTTGATGATGTTGAAAAGAAACCACATGAGATAGTCACATTTCCTCGTGGTACACACAGAATCAATGAACTCATGATTGAAGTGAGAAAAGCCATGGAAGAGATTCCTGTTATCTTTGATTCATTATTTGAGGTTCGTTTTGTCACAACCAAGCACAATGAAGAAGCTTTGATCCTTCTCTGCTATAAGCGACCTCTCACGAAAGATTGGTTACCAACAGCAGAGAAACTCGCTGAAAAGATTGGTGGTGTGAAAATCATTGGTCGAGCTAGAAATATGATGCAAATTACGAAGTATAATAACCCCACTGGTAGTGAATACATTAAAGAACGATTGACAGTAAACGATCGTACATTTACCTATTATCAAACAGAGGGTGCTTTTAGTCAACCAAATGCTATCGTATGTGAGAAAATGTTGACGTGGGCAGTTGACCAAACTAAAAACTCCCATGATCATGATTTATTAGAGTTATATTGTGGTGGTGGTACCTTTACTGCACCATTATCATATAACTTTAATAAGGTATTAGCAACAGAAATATCCAAATCATCAGTACAATTAGCGAAAAGATGTTTCCAAGAAAATAATATTGATAATATTAAAGTTTTAAGATTATCATCAGAAGAATTTACTGAGTTTTATTGTAATCATAAAGAATTTGGTCGTTTAAAAGAAGAAAAAATTAATATTAATGATTATAATATTAAAACTGTATTTGTTGATCCACCACGTGCTGGTTTAGATATTGGAACATGTCAATTAGTATCTTTATTTCATAAAATTGTCTATGTTTCATGTAATCCTATCACTTTAGCACGTGATGTTGAAATATTATCAAAAACTCATCAAGTGATTAGTGTTGCTGCATTTGATCAATTCCCTTACACTGAACATTTAGAGAGTGGTGTTGTTCTTGTCAAGAAAGAAGAAGTTGTGTCTAGCATAGTCGAAGAGGAAACTGTGAAGGAAGAACATGTTCTTGATCGAGATAGTTCAGATGAAAATCCGACGAAGCGACAAAAAATTACAGATGAGAATTAGAGAAAGGTTTCATAGAGAAGAAAATATGTCAAATAAATAATGATTTTTCAGATGGATAATGTAAATAAAATAATTCCAACGCGATAAAATTCTTTTATGCTTTTATGCTTTTCCTCGGTTATTTTGGAGATTAGAATTTTCGTATTTTCGTAGTGTAAAATATATATATTTGTGCTTTTTCAGGTGCCCCGAAAACCGAAAAGTTAATGATTTTCCACAAATAATGAAACATGTTCATCATTTCCATTTAAGTGGATTCAAAGGTGTTTGCGATGAAACACGCTTAGACAAGCTTTCGTAAAATAATTGAGGCATAATATTTTAACCAATACAGTAATTGGATTCTGTAGAATTTGAAAACCTCTCTATGTACGAACCCCAGTTGTGAGAAGTGAGTTGTGTTAGATGTAGTGTAAATCAAGAAATTTTCAATCAAATTCTCAAATCTCAAATTCAAGTTATCAGAATTTTCAACAGCTTTTTCCTCATACATATGTTAAGTTGGAATTCTCTTAGACGATGATCAATCATCCTTTCATCCTTTCCTTTCATCTTCTGATTATGATTCATTCATCCATCGAATAGATCTCTGCTTTTTCTCTTAATTGTTTTTTTGAAATGAATTTTATACTTTCTCTGATTCTAGCATGGATTACACTCCTTCAATGTTTCCATGCAAGTGATTTGTATTATGAGATGTGTGGAAAGGATGTTGATCAGTTTTGCCCAAATCTTCATTCTGTTTCCGATAGTCAAGTATGTTTGAGAAAGACTCCAAATAGGATATCGATGCCATGCCGGCAGTACCTTGAGTTGGATAAACCTGCTATTATCGAGTCATGTTCTCAAGAAATTGTGTCATTCTGTAGCAAAGTAACAGCAGAGACACATCTTATCTACGAGTGCTTATTGGGTGTGTTGGGAGACGATCTTTCTTCCAGTTGTCAAGAGGCATTAGCCTCTGATCGAGGGATTAATCAACCAAGTGAAAAGACTATTAAACAACCAGTTAGTGTTTGGGAGAGCTGTGTGCGTTATTTATTTGAAATTTCTGAAGGGTTTCTATCTATGCAATTACAATTGATTGCAACTGATTGGTCTGCAAAGCTTCGAGGAATGAGAAATGAGGCAATTGATGAAGCGACAATTGTTTTGTCAGATAATGATGTTGATGTAGAGATCGACTGAAATAAAAACGAATGAATGAAAGAATGAATGAATGAATGAATGAAAAGTAAATCAGTCTAATTTCGCTTTGTTACTCATAGTCTAAGAGATGCCTATACATATATACATACATATTATTTCCTTTGTTCCTCTGTTCTTACCATTATCCATTGGAAATACTGATTCTTTCTTTGTTGGTTCTATATTAAACTATATTTTGTATATTGTTGATATTCTTTAAAATATAATCATTTTTTTTGAATACTCTTGCCAACGAATGTGTTTGTTCACACTTATTAATTTATGCTAGGGGATGGATCATAAAGCAGAGGATTGATGTTTGTTGAATTTAAGAAAAAATGGTAAAAAAGAAGTAGAGGTAATTGTTGTAGTCTTAGAAACAAAATAAAAAAAAAACATAGAGAGAACAATGAAGAAAAGAGAATGAAAAGGATATATAGAACATACATTGAAATGGTTAAACCAAAATGAGAGTTAAACAAGGGAGAAAACTTTGAGATCATCTTCATCATCATAACTGAGATCTCGTCAATTCCTTTATGAAGAAGGACAAAACGCTAAGTGGTTGAAATGGACGCATGAAACAAACAAAGAACAGATGATGAAGTACTATGAACATGCCAACAAAGAAGAAAATAGAACTGTATTCTAGGGAAACTCTGTAAATTTAGATGTATGAAGAGATTCTGCTGATCTGATAGAGAAGAGACTTCCTCCTTTAAATGTAACTGCTTTCTTCTCTAGTGATTGTATTGCTAGTTCTTCTGCCTTCGATAACCCAATATTCTGATCAACAAACCGTTTCTCTTGTGCTGAGCCATCTTTCAGTTCGTACGCTATTGCTATTGGTACCATCACTTTTAACATGTGAGAATACACTTTCACCCATCCTCCATGCACGTCATTGTTGTATTCATCAGCACCTAAAATAGCATTCAAAGTCCAGAACAAGACTTCTCCAACGATACCATCTACAAAACAGAAGTGTGTTGACATCAAGAAAGTGTGAAGACAAAAGAAATGACTTACATTCAACAGCCTTAACTCCTCGTTCATTATGAACTTCAGCAAGTCTTGTCAAAGTAGTATGATATCTATGACGATCAGCTTTCTCACTTAATGCAACTGAGATCATTTTAACAAGGAATTGACCTTGCTTTTTTAAATTTTTAAATAAATCTTTGGATCCAGGATGAACATCAAATAATCGACTATAAAAGAGTTGTGAGAAATAAGTAATACTAGAACTATGACAGAATCCAGGTTTTTCCTTTTTCAGAAGATATCCTGGTGCTGTATCAGTTAAAATGAGTCCCCATGTTCGTTCTACCAATGCTTCTACATCTTTTGCCAGCGGCTTATCATCATAATAGATTGGAAACATTAATTTGACAATTTCTTCTTCATCTTTCTGTAATCTTGCAACACTTGCCTTTGATGAAAAACCTCCCATGATTAGAACGAATTGTTGATGACTATAAATTGAATCATGTCAGCAAAAAAGATCGAAGAACAAAAGGTCAGCAAAGAAGGAAAGGTCGTTTAACGGCAATCTTCGCATGGTTTGGGAAGGAAAGTTCTTGGAGGCTTTCCCACACTCCTAACTTCCACAAACACTACTTCACAACCGAGGGAGTGTTTGGTTCAAGTGACGTGAGTCTACCCTTTATACTATATTGAAACATTGAAATCTATCTTTCCTCCCTTATTGTTAAATCAAGATTTAAGGAGGCTACTTATTATTCTCTTCATAGGTGCAAAAATTACTAGTCATAAAACCTTGGTTCAATTCATTCGACAAAGACATTACAAAGAAAAACGAAAACAATACACTACGAGCAGGGCCATAAGCAGCAGTAACGCACAAAGTTATGAAAGAAAGCATTTAAGATAGCATAGCATAGCAGAGCAAACGTTAACAAAGAAAGCGACAAAGAAAACTATAATATAAGAACTAAACAAAAAATATCAAAATTTAGAACTAATACGAGTTTGAAGGAACTGAATTAAACAAGTATTAGACCTAGAGAGATGATTCTGTTGTTGCCATCTATCTAAATACGAAAACATGCTGAAGACAATATATTCAATCAGCTGTGATTTGAAGAAAACAAAGAAAACAATAAGAACAATTCCTAAGAAATAAATATTCTCAGAAATATCATTTGCTAGAAGGATAGATTGCGTAGTAGAAGATGAGTGAAGGGAACAGAGAGATATCAAAGATAATAAAGAGGAAATGAAAAACAAAATAAAAAAAAATATAAACAATACAACAAAAGTTGTCAACAAAGATGTTATAGAAAGATTACTTCTGATAAATTTCAAGTGTGCACAGATTGATCAATAGTTTCTGTAGAAAATAGGCTACCTCCTTTGAAGGTATTAGCTTTTCTCTCAAGGGCTGATAACGCGACTTCTTCAGTTTTAGATAAACTTATCGTTTGACCAAAGAAACGTTTCTCTTGTGCTGAGCCATCCTTCAGTTCATATGCTATTGCTATGGGTACCATCACTTTCAACATGTGAGAATACACTTTCACCCATCCTCCATGCACATCATTGTTGTATTCATCAGCACCTAAAATAGCATTCAAAGTCCAGAACAAGACTTCTCCAACAATACCATCTACAAACAAAAAGTGCAATGAGGCCAAGATATTCATCGAGAGAAAGGAAATAACTTACATTCAACAGCTTTGACTCCTCGTTCATTGTGAATTTCAGCGAGTCTTGTTAAAGTTGTATGATACTTTTGTGGATCCACTTTCTCACTTAATGCAAGAGAGATCATCTTTACAAGAAACTTTCCTTGACTTTGGATATCTTTAAAAAGATCTCTAGCTCCAGGATGAACATCAAATAACCGATTATAGAATAATTCGTAGAAGTATGTAATACTCGAACTATGAGCGAAGCCTGGATTCTTCGTTCTTGCAAGATATATAGGTGCAGTATCAGTTAAAATTAAACCCCATGTTCGTTCAACACAAGCTTCTTCCTCGACCGTTAAAGCTTTATCATCAAAAAACACAGGAAACATTAATTTCACAATCTCTTCCTCACTTTTCTTTAGGTTTACAATATTACTACTCCTTGATGAAAATCCCCCCATTAGAAAATAGAAGATTTTAACAAAAGAAGAAGATGTAAAGGTGAAAAATGAATGTAAAATAATATGGAACAACACAACCAGGTTTTTTTCAATCTCACTGAATTAATCAATTGCTCTGATAGTCGTTGATCTCTCATCATAGTTCCTAGACAGGATTGTTGAAGTGCATCCTTTCTCTTCAATTCCCTGAAATGAAAGTTGAAAATCGCTACTGAAAAAAAAAAAAATTGGCAATCAGTTACTAAATGATATTATCAACGATGATCATCGAGTTCTCTCATATCAAATGATGGGAATCAACTGCTGAAGTGGACTCGACTTGCATCACATAAGCTTGCAAATGAAAGAGATCGAAAAGCACGATGTGTTTAAAACTTTTTGTGCTTTTTATGCTTTTTGTAATCCCCAAAAGGGGTGTTAATTGACAAGGAACTATACTAGTTCACTACTGGTCGACTTCCTGAAGATGCAGGAGAAATTAAAAGTGAAACTCCTCTCTTGTAGCTGTTTACTTCCTTATTTCATCTTGACATATGGGGAGTACGCCTTCAATATCAAAAGCTCCTGCAAAAGGAACTCTTAGGGATCACCTTTCTAAGGAGACCCTACGCACCGTGGATCTTGCGAAGAGAAGAGAGGAGCTCGTGAAAATTATGCTTCCTGTTTACTATTTGGATGATGAAGTGACGAATGCCGAACTTGAGATTGCCAAGGATAACTGGAACTGCATTACTTTTGATAGTACTGAGATTTATCAGTTGAAACGATCAGATCCAAACTTCAACCACACTAGTGCGATGGATTATTTTATTACACTCTTTTACACTCGTTTATTTGATGTTCATCCTGTCTCAAGAGATCTCTTTAAAAATATGACAGGACAAGGACAATTCCTCAAGCGATTAGTCGCACTCGCCTTTAGTGAGAAAGCAGATCCTCAAAAGTTCCAACTCGCTTTAATACGCTTAGCAGAGATTCACAATCAACGAGGCGTTAAAGCAGTGGAATGTAAGTTCTTTGAATCTGAATCCTTTTTCTTCATTCTTTATTTGTTTTCAGATGGTATCGTAGGAGAAGTTTTGTTCTGGGCTTTACGCAGGTCGATTGGTCTTGATAATTTTACCATGGAGATGCATATAGCGTGGGTAAAATTATATTGTCGAATGTTGAAGGTGATGGTTCCTTTGGCTGTTGCATTTGAGTTAGAAAGTGGAGAGAAACAACAACAAAGATATTGGGGTCATACAATTGGTATGACAAAAGAGGAAGAAGAGACAGTATTAGCAACAACAACTGTTCACACTGCAACAAGGTCACATTTATTCGGCGGTAAATAGCTTCCACCCTAATGGGTAAAGTTTTGAATCGATAATATTATTCGTTTATCTCTCTATATCTTGCTTGCTTTTATCTTCACTCTGTTCTATTTGTTCTTGAGCAAGGTATTGAACTTTTACTTTTACTTTTACTTTTACTTTTGAAAGATTGAAGTAACGATTGAATTAGAAATAATATCAGTCAAACAATTTTAAAATTTTTTCAAAGATTGGTTCATTTATGTGTTTATATTTTATGAATATTGATGTAGGATAGGTAAATAGTAATGGTCATAAGAATATTGATATGCGCTTCAAACAAGTCAATGATCTCGACTTCACTTGACTATTCATACACTTTCATGTAGTAATGCACCGTTTTATTTAGAACTTTTCGGAATCATGATTCGAATCAGTGGGTAAGTTATTATTATACTTTACACTTCAAATCTTATTAACAAAGAAAATAAATGACCCTCAAAATATTTAATAACCATATCATTATGCTCGTTCAGGATCTTCTGCGGCAAGCTTTTGATTGCGAGGGTTCTCTGGTGCTGTCTTC
>VKHI01000531.1:3030-17593 GCA_015145745.1 Poterioochromonas sp. DS
GTCTCACGTAATTCTATTGCATTAAGAAAAGAATTAGAAGCCGTCTTATTAAAAGATATTCATAATTTAAATGCTGATGCATTACGTATACGTATAACACAATTAGTTGGTGAATTATTTGAACGTTTATCATGGGAAAGTATACGTATTAGTCAATCAGTATTACAAGTAGAAAAAGAATTAAATGATAAATATAATAATTTATTAAATCAACAACGTAAAGAATTTGAATTACAATTAAATACATTATTATTAAATAAAGAAAAAGAAATTCAAAATATAGTAAATGATAAACAAAAAGAATATGAAATAAAATATCAAAATGATTTACAAACTACTATTAAATCACAAGCTGAAGGTTTTCAACAAACATTAAATAATGAATTAGAAAAACAAGCAAAATTAATATCAACAGAATTAATTGGACAATTTCAAAATCATATTGCTAATTTACAAAAACAATATAATGATACAGTTAATGATTTATTAAATAAAATTACTACAATTACATCAGAAGTAAAAGCATTTGAAAATATTATTAATACAACTGAACAATATTTATATGATTCAAAACAAACACATAAATTATCATCAGCTATATTAGGATTAGAATTATTATTAACACATGCTATTAATCATAATACTAAGAATACCATTAATAAGAAGTTAAATGATTTAATTGTATTAAGTAATAATGATTCTTTAATTACATCCATTATACAATCTATACCAGTACGTGTACAAGAGAATGGTGTATTAACATTATCAGAATTACAAATACGTTTTAAGATATTACATGATGAAGTACGTGAAGTTGCATTAGCACCAGAGAATACACCGACTTTCATTGGACAAACAATTGGTAAACTATTAGCTAAAGTAACAATTGCACCAGTTGGGAATGCATCTGGTGATGGTGTTGAAGAAACGATGGCACGTGCAGCATATCAATTAGAGAAAGGTAATATTCAACAATGTTTAAATGAATTAAATAGTATTAAAGGATATTCATCCATTTTAATGAAAGATTGGAAATTGTTAGCAAATGATCGTTTAGTTGTTGATCAAGCGTTACAAGCATTAAAAGCTGATAGTTTAATTCGTCATCGATCTTTTCGTTAAAATAATCTCTGCCAGTACGAACTCGATAGTTGGTGAAAAATCTAAATACAGATAAGGTAAAATAAGAAAAATATTCATTTTATTTCAATAATACGCTGTCGTATTTGTAACTTCTGTTTTTCAAAGAAGAGGAGACAGCTTCTTCCGCTTCTAGCTGAATTCAATTGAATCTGCCTCAAAGCCAAACGCGAACTTAAGTTTATCGATTTTTGAAATTTGTAAGCGTTCAAGAATGACGGAAGACTCAAGCAGAGGGGATCCTATTTCGAGGATTAACGAAGAAGTGGGTTCCACGTCATCACCCCCACGATTTAATAAGAGCGATCTTCAACGCCTTCGAGCTGTTCGTCTCCAACTATTTGAAGGTGCTGCAAGAGGTGCTTTGATTGGAGGTGTGGCTGGTGGAGGGGTTTACCTTTTCGTTAAACACTTCAACCTTCTTCCACTTCCTAAACGCTTTGGATTTGCTGTTACCACGACTGCTTCGGCTTGTGTTTTCGCTTACATAGGTGCTGTAGTTTATGGAAAGAATGCAATCGCTGAGGTTGGTGATGTAATCAGAAAGGCCGATCGACGAAACATAATCGAAGAGGTCGAGCAGAACCGAATTACTCCTTACAGAGCAGAACTATTGAATCAGGAGCGACAGGTGATTCAAAATATGGAATCGTCGTTTGAGCGAAGAGCGGAAGCTATTCGTCAGTTCAAGGCCTCTCAAAGTAAAGGAACATGAAAATCTTTGTGGTCCCAGTGTGATCACAAACAAAGAATTCAGACATTTTATCACCCCTTTTCAACATCATTTTAAGACTAACACACAAACCACTGAACTTTTATTCATTTCATCGCCGTTATGTCTGTGTGACTGTGAGAGACTGCACGAAAGTAGATAATAGAATGAGAGCTTGTCAGAAATTTAAATTTCGAAAATTATGTTACAAGAACTTATTAACTTAGAAGCCTCCTCGAAGACGTAACACCAAGTGTAAGGTGGATTCCTTCTGGATGTTGTAGTCGCTCAAAGTGCGACCGTCCTCTAATTGCTTGCCGGCGAAGATCAAACGTTGCTGATCTGGTGGGATACCTTCCTTGTCTTGAATCTTTTGCTTGACATTATCGATGGAGTCAGAAGGCTCGACTTCTAAGGTGATGGTCTTTCCGGTTAAGGTCTTGACGAAGATTTGCATTCCTCCACGAAGACGTAACACCAAGTGTAAGGTGGATTCCTTCTGGATGTTGTAGTCGCTCAAAGTGCGACCGTCCTCTAATTGCTTGCCGGCGAAGATCAAACGTTGCTGATCTGGTGGGATACCTTCCTTGTCTTGAATCTTTTGCTTGACATTATCGATGGAGTCAGAAGGCTCGACTTCTAAGGTGATGGTCTTTCCGGTTAAGGTCTTGACGAAGATTTGCATTCCTCCACGAAGACGTAACACCAAGTGTAAGGTGGATTCCTTCTGGATGTTGTAGTCGCTCAAAGTGCGACCGTCCTCTAATTGCTTGCCGGCGAAGATCAAACGTTGCTGATCTGGTGGGATACCTTCCTTGTCTTGAATCTTTTGCTTGACATTATCGATGGAGTCAGAAGGCTCGACTTCTAAGGTGATGGTCTTTCCGGTTAAGGTCTTGACGAAGATCTGCATAGTTAATTCTAAAGTGTGTGAGTGTTTAAAGAGTAGTGAGTAAGTGAATTCAAATCGCTTGTTTCGATTAAAAAATGAATTAAGAAGGTGTCAGAAATTTCCGTTGTCCCACATCTCTCTCACTCCTCTCTATCCTATCTCCGGAAGTTCTTGCGTATCTTCAACAGTTTTTTTCAGTTCGAGAAACTTTTGAGATTTCGAAATTTCGAAATTTCGCCATAACGCCCTCCTGTGTCCTCAATTTGCAAAGAAAAGAGTCCTTCCTTCAAAAGAAAAGGTTTCATAACGACCATTCAAGTTTGACAATCACAATGCTGCAATCAAGAATCCGTCAGGGAATTCATAAAACAATTATCACTCCTAAGTTTGAACGGAAAGTTGAAGATCCTTCGAACCAAGCCGTTCCTGACCCAGAAAATGGAGGTCGAGCATCTATGATTGATGCTTATCAATCAATTAGAAATCTTCAAGATTATTTAAACAATGAACGAGGCCAGATAGTATTAACAATTCAACATAGTGAGACTTCTGATGAAGCCAACCGTTGGGTGGGGAAGGATCTTTGGGAAACTTATGAGATAAACATTGCTTGGATTACTAAAGTATCACGTTTTTTCTTATATTATCTAATAGGTGTTCTTACCTATCAAAATCTTGAAAAATGGAGTTTTCAAGATTGTGTTTATTTTCTTACTCAAACTATTACGACAGTTGGTTATGGTAATATAACTCCTTCAACAAAAAGTGGTCAAATTTTTACAATTTTTTATCTTTATCTTGGTATTTTATTAGCATTCTCTATCATTAATGAAGTAACAAGATTTTTTGTTTTGTATTTAAGAAGTAATTACAAAAGACCTAAAAAATTAAATAAGTTTCAAGTATTTGTTCGTCATTCTATTAATGTTGGTATGTGGATTGTAATATTATTTTTAATCCCATTATTTGGTGCACTTGTATTTAAAAGTTTGGAAAATGATTGGTCATGGGAGGATGCACTATATTTTTCTGTCATTACAAGTACATCCGTTGGTTATGGTGATCGTAATGTAACCAATCCTGCTGCTGTTTGGTTTAACTGTTTCTTTATTGTCTTTGCTGTCTCAACAACAGCATTAGCACTAGATAAAATATCATCCTTTAAAAGGCATTTGAAAAAAGCTGAATTATGGCAAATATTAGAAGATATTCAACCTTCAAAAGCATTAATTGATGCCATTAATCCTAAATCAGATAAAGCATCGCGTGCTGAGTATATACTACATATGTTACAACTAGAAGGTAAATTAGACTTTGAGGAAGATATTACTCGATGGGATGATAAATTTGATGAATTTGATATTGATCATGATGGTTTTTTGTCATTACAAGATGTTGATTCTTTTCAAAAAGATTTACAACGTCGACAATTAAGTCAATCTTTATCATCACGAAGTGAAAGTAACAGTGTTAGCTCTTCAACTACATCAAGTAAACAACTTCTTAGTGCAATTACCGATGAAGCAAAAGATGTTTTCCTTGAAACAATAGGATTCAAGACAGAAATTGTTGCGCAGCAAACAAGAAGAGGGTCTACATTAAATGCCACTGCGAATGGAGCACCAAAAGAACGTGCAATAGCTTTACGAAGAGCAAGTACATTAAACTTCAACACGGAGCAAAAGATTTCTGATGATGTTCGTCCTTCTACTGATGGAATCGAACTGAAGACGGTAGAGAGATCTAACAGTCCATT
The DNA here is from genome assembly GCA_015145745.1 of Poterioochromonas sp. DS. NCBI lineage: Eukaryota > Synurophyceae > Ochromonadales > Ochromonadaceae > Poterioochromonas > Poterioochromonas sp. DS. Next base: position 7,531 of record VKHI01000531.1, read on the forward strand.
GAGAGGAAAGCGTGGTAGTGTTGCTACCAATACGGACAATCAATCGCCGAAGTCCCTCCCTCAGTCTGATGGAGATATCACTAGTACTAATCCTTTACATAGCGAGAGCACTGCCGCGAATAATACGTCAGAATTAACATTGTCAGAAGAGAAGAAAGAGTTTGATAGCTATAATGATATCTAACTCTGAATTCTCCCTAGCAGTATATATTTCCAGTTATAAAATAGTCTAATTTTTTATGTTGGTGCAATTTCTTTATCGTCTTTCACTCTCCTTCAGAGAAAGAATCAGAGAAATGCGTGCCTCAGAGTTTGTTGTTGCGTATGACCTCTTAGTATAGTGCTTTGTTTTATAGGAATTGTTTATTTTTGTTATTCTTTTACTGTTACTTCCATTTGATAGAGATGGGCAAGGAACAGGAAAGATGGTGTATTATTTATTATCACATTACAAAATAAATTAAAATTTTGTTTGTTTTCTTCTTTTTCTTTCTTAGCATTATTTTTGAAATGGAGGAATTTTATTGAATTAATTAAGTTAAATGAAAAAAGGATAAAGAGAGGAGATATGAGAGAAGTGGTTTAGTGGTGTTTTCTCGAATTCTCGATGATTGAAGTATAAAAGGTGGGAGTACTGGCAAAATGTCGTCAGAAGAGAAGAAAGCAAACTCGTTGATACTGCTCATATCTTGTTTCAGTTGTGACTAATGGCTTGTTTATTGGTGCTCTGTCTTTGTGTTCCTCTCTCTCAGTTTTTTTTTGAGTTTGTCGTCAGAGGATCAGGCGACAAGCAAGGACACAAACGATGCTTCTTCAGAGATATGCAGAAAATATGTCTGATCCAATGTTCATAGTATTATTTTGTTTCGAATTATTTTTATTCTTAAAATCGTTTATTTTTGAAAGTAAGAATTCAATTCAATGAAATTTCAAGAAAGTAAAGAAATTTAAAGAGATTAGAGATATATTCATGAGTCTTCCACACCATATATATGCTTCCATCAAATCTAAATAATAACATATTAGCTACAAAGAAAAAATATCAAAATCTTAGAAACTATACTTACATTGTGATTTATTTAGCAATAAAAGATGTTATACGATCATGAAAATTATATTTCCCTAAAGCAATTTCATATAATCCATTATGAATAATATCATATGGGAACACATCTTCCAATAGCCCTGCTGGATTATTTTTTAGGAAGGATGGTGAAAATTCAATAAATAATTCTAATAATGCATATAATGAGTTAAATGAGATATTCGAATAATTTAATTGTATTAATCCGATATTATTACTACCATTAATACCACCACTACCACTATTATTACCAGCAGTAGCAGTAATACTACCTCCTCCTCCACCACCAAAGAGAGATGAAGAAGAAGCATTTAATGTATTAATATGATGTATAGCTTGTGATGATAACAATAATAATATCTGTGAGGTTATATGAAGATAATTTTTACTAATATATGATAAATAACATGATTGAAGTGAATTAATCTCTAATGGGATATTATTACCTTTACTCTTCTTATAACCATTATTACCATTACTATCATTACCGTTGTTGTTATGATGTAATGTTAAATAAGATACATCATCATAGATGGATTGTATTTGAATGATTTTCTCGTCAAATGAATATTTCTTTAATTGGAAAAAATTAAAAACAAATAAAAATAATTTATTCAATGTATATGGTATAATATGACAATTATTTGAATAAATTTGATAATATTGATGATAATTTAGGTTATTAGGGAAATCATTTGATATCTGATGGAAATCAATTGGATAAGAATGATTACTTGATGATGTTGAGGTATTATTTGATTTAATTTCATTCATTTCTGAGATAATCACTAATCCTGATGATAATATTGGTAGATATTGTAATAATTGAATATCTTTATCAGTTAAATCATTCATACTTTTAATAGATTGTTCTAATGTTTTGATTAATATAAGTGTTAAAGGGTAATCACGTTCATCAACGATACCCATTGAATGACAAAGTGCATAGAAGGTTGATAATATCTCACTAGACGATGATGAAGATGACGTGTTAGTAGTATTAGCAGGGGCAGCAGCAGGGTTTTCAATCTTCGTACTACCATTAGAAGCATTGGCAGTAGAAGAGACAGGTGGGGCATCATGCCAATGATTAATAGAGTTATGTAAGATATGTAAACTATCATATAGATCATTGACAGTCTTTTGAGTAACCACTACTAAAGCATCTAATAACATTTGTCGAACAATTAATGCTGTACCAATCATACGTAAAGCATAAAATAATTCTTGCAATGGTTTTAACATATTAAATAATACATTCACCGATAAACAATAATCACGTTGTAATACTTGTATATTATTATATTCTGCTTTAATGATACGCAAGATCAATATCAACTATTATAACAAGAATGTTAGGAGAGAGAAATGAGAGGGGTTTTGTGTCGTCTTACCTGTTCGGTAACAAGATGTACTAATAATGATTCAATATATTGATATCCATTTAAACCAATAATCTGTAATAAATAAATTAAATCTTCATGATTCAAAAATAATTCAATCGCAAAATTATGTGCAAATGGATTCATATTTTCAAAACGATCACCACCTTGTCTACCATAACTAACCTTTTGTTTATTCACATTAATGAAAGTATTCTTCGATGGTACCCATATTAAAGTATTCGTAAAATTACGGTTATTAATAGCATAAACAATGGATAAGAACCATCTTCCAAGTTGTTGGATAAGAGTTGTTCCTACACCAGTTAATGTACCTATTGTGTTGGAAGGAGGTAGAGCAGGTGGTTTTAAGTATAAAGCAGTAGGAGTCGTTAGATTAATCTCATAAAATAAACCAATGGTAGGTATTTTCTGATAATCATGACATTGTAATGACAATAATGAGAGAATTGTATTATTAATATTAATATCTAATAATTGGAAAGAATATTGCATCACACGTAATCCATAGATAAATTTATAAAAACTTGATGAAAAACGATGTAAAACAACTTGTCCTGATATCTGCTGTTGTTGTGTTAAACTACCAGAACGACCTCTACCTGGTACAGGTGCGTCAGTATTGGTACTGTTGTCGTTATTGCTTTGAACATCATTAATAATAAAAATTTGATTAAAACGATTTTTAAAGAAATTCATTAATTGTTCTTTGAGAAAAGAGATTAAAGAATATTCATAATTAAATATGATTAATTTTTTCTTATTAATGAATGGTTTCATTAAATAAATTAAATATTTTTGTAAATAAATAAATTTATAAATTTGTTTTTCTGCATATTCTTCACTTTCTGTACCTGGTAATACTTCCTCATCAATCAAAGTATTGTTTGCTGTTGTAGCATTAGGATTCTTTAATTTTGCATCTAATGCACGTTCAATGCGTTTGACTGCTTCGATTGGATGATATTGAGATTCTAATCGTTGATAAAAATCCCATAATTGTTTTAAGGTATTCATTAATTGTTCGGAAAGAATTGTCATAAAACGATGACTTAATTTCACTGCAGACAAACCAATGGATGGTAATTCTTCAATACAATCTTTTTCAATATTATTTAATACTGATTCTAATGGTAAGAAAAATGCAATAATTGTATTTGGTGTCATGGTAATATCAGAAATCTCGTTGTTTGTTGTTGATTTTCCTTTATTTATTTTTTCTTTATTTGCAGTTGATAGTGTGGTCATGGTTAAGGTACTTTTAAAGATTTCAATATATTGTTCGCGATACCAATATATTGGATATGGATCAATAAATTCCTTAATAAATCTTTCAATAGAATCATAATAATAAGAATGTTCGATAAATTGTGTCGTATATTTAATGAAAGTTTCATAGAATTTACCTGATGATTTAATGACAGTATTCATATTAGAACTGGATAATAAGAAAATCAATAATTCATACTCTTGTCGCACATCATTTAACAATCCGATATGAACATCAGGATTATTAGCAAAAGTGGTTAAAGTATCAACAATATTTTGATAATAGGATGATAAACTAGGGAAATATTGTTGGAAAGGTGTAATCAATTGTTTTAATATTGGTAAATCATATTGAAAAATATATTCTAAATAATATGGTTTAATGATTGCTTTATAATTGACCGCGATATTTTCAATACTATTTGTTAATTCCAATAAACAATGTCCAATATCATCATAATACAAATAGTCTTCTTTCTTATAATATGCCTTCGTATCTTTTCTAAGATATGGTATATTCGAAGCAGAAGGATAATGTTGAAAGAATGCAATAATTTCATTCTTTAACATGGAAGCAGCAGAGAATAACATTGGAAGCTTTGGAGCAATAATCCCAGGTGTTAATACGATCAATTTATTTAAATTTTGTAAATCATTACGTAGGATTAATCGTCGAGAACGTTGTTTTAATGCAACGTTTGTAATAGAAGTACGTGATAATTGTTTTAATTGTGATTTTAATTTAAATCCTTTCGCAATGGTTACAACAAAGGACGATGGTGATGCTTCATAAAAAGTTTGAATTTTCTCAAATTCGTAATGAACATTAATTGATAAATCACGATAAATAACCATAGAATAACGATAATCAGCAATATGTTGGAGTAGAGGATAATTCTTTTCTTGGAAGAGAAGAGGCGGACACACTAAGAAAGAAACGATAATAAAATCATAATATTGCTGTAAAGTTAACATCTCTTGGTAGGCTGATGTATCATTCACTGGACTCAACTACTCAGAGAGGAAGGAAGAGAAAAGACAGAACATAAAAGAAAGAAAAAGAAGGGGAAATGAAATACAACTTACAGCTTTATAAGCAGGTTGTGTCATCACTTGATTTGATTCATAGATAGGATTAAATAAATTCATATTACGTATAATTTCAGAATTCGATGCAAATTGTAAAGTATCTTTTAATTCATAACAAATCTCGATGATCATCGTTTGTTCGGTTGAGAAAGTATCAAATAAATGTTTTAAAACATTGCCTGACTCATCGATAATCAATTTTAACCTATTAGAATGGGGGAGGAGATAGGGAGAGAAGGCAGAAGCAGATGGTAAATGTTAGTGAAATAATGGATTGATGGTACTTACTCATTGACATATCGTACAGGTTTAGAAGGTTCTTTATAATATGCAGAAGCACAATATAATGCTAATATTGTTGATTTTTCTGGTATTAAGGATAATAAATAATAAATCCGAACATAAGAAACAATTAAATCAGACCATAGTAATAAAAGAGTACGATTCTTTTTCAATTTTAATTCATGTATCTTTGAACGAAAATCTTGCAATAAATGACGGATTTTGGATACAAAATCATAAATCTCAACAAATAACTGATAATGTGATGTTAATTCATTCACAATTAATTGATTTTGATTAATATATGTTTCATATCCGTTGATCTTTGTCAGGTCAGGTAATGCTGGGAATTTTTTCTCAATTTTAGCACGTAATTTGGTTAATTCAGGATCTTTTAAAAAGAATAAAATATGTTTTGTATTGCTATTCATTTCATCTAAATTGTTTAATAAAGTTGACTTGTAATAATATAACTTTGCTAAGAAGCCAAGTGCTTGAGCTTGAACGACTTTTGCTTGTTCTATGATGAGCTTACTATCCGACATGATTTTTTTCTAAAGAAAGAAAGAAGAGAAAGAAAAGCAAAGCCCTTAGAAGTCAGATCGAGATGCAATTAAGGAAGAACTCGAAGATCTCAATTGCTTTGATCAAAAGACCCTTTCAAAGTTTTCGAATTTTCGTAAATTCGAGATCCACTGTATCCCGAGAGTGGGTGCGATTATATCCCGAGTAGGGGTTGGTTTAACGAGAGGTTTTTCATGAGGAAGAGTTACTTTTTGAAGAAAGAAATTGAATTACCTTTCAAGACTCTTTAATCCCCCTAATTTATTAGATTTTCTGTTATTTTCCTATCAAGCATTTCTATCTGAATTTAGATTGATTCTTCACTATCTTGGATTTTTGAAATAAGACCTGATTCCAAGCTTCTTATGAAATTTACCGGAAATTGTTCTGAGTGACTCTGTGAAGACTTATACGAAGGCTTAAATTCTCGTTTTTGAATCTTATTTTCACTTATTCTTCTTCTGTATTGGTTTATTACAACTTTTAACAAACTAATTTGCTTTAAAATTGACTTAATATGTCCACTTTAACAGATTATATTCTCTCCCGAAAAATATCAGTTAAATCAGTTTCTAGACACTTTGCTGCCTGGAAACTTCGACAATTCACATTAGACCGAATAAACCGACAATTGCTTATACTCTCTCCCGATAAACCAACACCAACAGTGATTGACTTGGTTTCACCTGACGTAAGCATTGGCCGGCACTATTACTCGATTGATCAATATTACTGGTTATGGATGAAATATTTTGATAAAGAAGAATTTTCCCTCAAAGAGATGTTTATGAAGTTTGAATACTTTGAAAATATGGAATTATGGGAGAAAGTAAGTGAATTTTGAACTCCTTTTTACTGATTGATTGTAATCCTTCTCTCTTAGGAGATTACCAAGATAATAAAGGTCTATCGATTATATTTAAGAGAGAATAACTATAAATTGATGAACTTTTTCGAAGACTTTGTGGAGGAACAAAATGCTATTGAGGTTCGTATTCCTTCTTAATTGACGTTTTTCTCTAATTCGCTTTATGTAATCAAAGTATTTGACGGACAAAGAAGAAGGTACAGAGGCTGGTTTTTTTGCCGGCGAAAGCACAGAGCCAGCTGTCCCAGAAGCAGATAATGAGGATGACTTGTCTGTGAGTTATGTTGCTGACGATGATAATGATAATGAAGATGTAGAGAAAGCTGATAATCCCAATCTTTACACCAGTGAAAGAAGAATAAGGCAATCTATGATCGGCAAAAGTCGAATAGACGAGATATCGACCAATGTTGAGTCTCGTATCTCGAATCGCCCCCAATCTCGAAGGAAAAATCTGTTCCCTACACTCTACATCCCGAAAATGGCTATTTTAATTATGGCAGTTGGTACCAGGTAATTCGTTTTTTTTCTATATTTTTGCGAGAGTCTTTATTCCTGCAATTTTCAAAGGGGCGATGTCCAACCATTCACTGAGCTTGGTTTGAGATTACAAGCGGATGGGCATAGAGTTCGACTAGCAACACACGAATGTTTCCGCTCTTATATCTTAGAGAAAGGGTTAGAGTTCTACCCTTTAGCTGGAGACCCGATGCTCCTCTCAGAGTTTATGGTGAAAACACAGGGTTTTCTGATACCTACTTCGGCTGAATTGATTTATGAGGTAATTTCTTATTCTTTGTTTTTCTCAACTATAAAATCTTTGAACGTTTTATTTCTTTCAGGCTCCAAAATTCCATAATATGTTAGTGGATATAATCTATACAGCATGGCATGCATGCGTTCAACCTGATCCGAAAGATCCTGAGCAGAAGTAAGATTCCTTCTGTTCTGTTCTAGTAAAGTTAAAATGCTTAATCCAATTTTCTTGGTTTGCCAGGCAATTTGTTCCAGATGCAATCATTTCAAATCCTGTCACCTACGCGCATATTCATTGCGCTGAAGCATTGGGAGTGCCTCTTCATATGATGTTTCCACAGCCATGGACACCGACAAAGGCTTTTCCTCAGCCTTTGTCCTGTTTGAGCTATCAACGCGGCTGGTGCACAGAGAACTTTTTGTCGTATCAAGTAAGATATTTTTGAATCAAAAAGTTTTCTTTCTTTATTTTCCAACAATGTCAATTAGATGGTTGATCGAGCGTTGTGGATTTCGTTGGAAAGAGATATAAATCGGTTTCGAACCACAGTCTTAGGATTAGAACCTTTGAGAATGGGACAAGGAGCATGGAATATGTTAAATATCTTACAAGTAAGTGCAATCTTAATTCTGTCTCTATTTTAGTTATAAATCTTTTGAAGGTTCCTTTTGTGAAAATGTGGTCGCCCACGTTAGTTCCTAAACCAAAAGATTGGCCAGATCATATTGATGTTGTCGGAGCATTTTCAGAAAATTTACCGAAACCTGGAAATCATTTAAAGAATAAAGGAAAGAAAGAGAGTGTTTCGTCTTCTTCTGTTTCTTCACCCTTGAATTTATCGAAAATCTCTTCCAAGTCATTTCATGAGCACGAAAATCATTACAAGATTTACAGTCAAAGCAAATCTCCTTTAGCAGCAGCAGCATTTGATCCAAATGTCCGCAAAGTGAAAAGCGAAGATGCCCTTTTGCCAGTCATTACCAATAACACAGAATACGAACCATCAGAAGACCTTGCGGCATTTTTATCCGACGTCGATAAGCAACCGATCATTTATGTTGGCTTTGGAAGCATGGTTGTTCAAAACATTGAAAAAATTATTAGCATTTTCCTGGAAGCTGCTGCGACGATGAATGTGAAAATTTTAGTTCAAATTGGTTGGAGCATTATAACACCTGAAAAGTTTATGCAGCTAGCAGCCGAGGCTCAATTTAAAGCAGCGATTGTAAGAGAAACGGAGAAGATTAATAGCAATCTCGCAGAAAGTGTGATTTTCCCTTCTTCTGCAGCAGCTTCCCGAAGTAACTCGATGGCGACAGATGACCGCCGCAGTGGAACGCAAGCAAAGGCTTCAGCGCCCGCCTCTGCTGCAGCACCATCATCTACCTCATTGGGAAGCTGGATTTTTGGCAAAATTACAAATTTGGCAACATCCTCTTCTTCCTTACCTCCACCACCGCCTGAGCGCTACTCTGGATTTCATGTGAGTAATTACTTTTTCATTCTATTTCAAAGCTCTCATTTGAAAATTTTCATGTAGAATGCCTTTGCTGAGCAGATTTATGGTGATAATGCTGACGAATGGGATGAAATATCGAACCATGGGTGGACAGCTTCTAAGAATGCTTATTTCATGGGACCTTGTCCACATCACTGGTTATTTGAAAAAGTAACAGCTGTTGTGCACCATGGTGGTGCTGGTAAGTTTACTTGATTTTCTAATTACAGAGCTAATTTCTTCTATTAGGAACGACGTCAACGGGTTTATCTCATGGATGTTCGACTTGGATTTGTCCTTTCTTCGGCGATCAACATTTCTGGGGTGAAATGGTTTATCGCGCTGGTTTAGGACCTAAGCCATGCTCAATCCATACCGTAACCTTAGATACTGTTATCAGCAGCTTTGAACAGTTGATTAGTGAAAAGGTTCTCCAAACGGCGCATGCGATGAGCGGATGCATGCAGAAGGAAGACGGTATCGAAAATGCCGTTCAAGCATTTTACAAACATTTACCACTGGAAAATATGTTATGTGATGTTTCTTTATTCAATTCTGAAGAGCAATTCCAGTTAGCTCAAGTGTATTGTAAAGAATGCCATTTGAAGATGTCGGTAGAAGTGAGCAACAAGATTCACTCAGATCCTTCATTACATCTTCAAGATCATGTTATTAATAAAAGTATTATTCCTTGTTGCTATGTTGATTGGACCTTGCCAAAACCAAATAATGCTCCTGATGGGATTGTTGAAGGTTTAGGTGGATTTATGCATGAATTGACTGAAGGAGTTGCAGATGTTGTATATGATCCAGTGAAGGGAATTTATTCTGATGGAGTGAAAGGAGCAGCACAAGGTTTAGTCACTGGGTTAAATCGCTTTGTGAACCATCAGATTGTTGGCAGCACGATTCTCTATGAGCGATTCAAAGATGTCCTGACAACATTAAGGAGCCACAACAACTGGAATCAACTAAATTTGGAGGACCAGAATCAAGTAGAGGAAGTTGGAAGCGGTGTAAATGAGAGTCAAAATGAGAAGAAAGCTTTAAAAGAGATGAAACAAGAATTTTTCAGTTTTTCGACCACTACAAAGAAATTACCTCGTGTCGTCCAGCATCACGATTGCTCTGAAATCACAAAGTCATGGCGTCAGCTGCGTAACTTGGTTGTAGTTGAAAATTCCTCCAAAACCCAAATTATTCAAGGAGATAATAAGAAAATTTTGACCAGCCGAATTTCTGTCAAGCC
>VKHI01000532.1:0-21377 GCA_015145745.1 Poterioochromonas sp. DS
TACCAGAGGCACATGAGAGCATCAATGGAGTAAGTGCTTCTTCTATCTACTGGTACATGATTAACATCACAAAAAAAACGATCATGTTATGCACGTTACCTCATCTTCCTCAATGAAATCAATATTATAATATTGCTTTCTTCGATCAGAAATATCAAGCTGTCTGACTGATGATGTCTGAATATCAGCATCAATCGTCTCTAATAATGTTTTCAACTGTTCATATTGATTATTCTTCACATAGAAACGAATTCGTCGTGAATGAATCAAGAATGCATCCATCCCTTCCCATCACACATTGTTTTGCACCACAACTTTTTAAACAAATGTGCAACTCTCCATAAGACAGGTTATCCTTCCTATCAAAAGGATGCAGGTGTTATCGAGAGTGTAGGAGGAAGAACAGACAAGATTTCTTGAGTTGAAGCAACAATAGAGAGAAAGAGGTTCGCTGAGAGATCGAATAAATACTAATTATTTATTGAGCTTGATACATTTAAGAAATCAGAAGAAATGTTCAGAGTTATTTTAAGAGGAAATTCGAAATTAATTGGGATGATTGCTCGTGAGCCTCAAGCCATTTTAGGAAGACCTTTGCAGATGTCGTTCTCTTCTGTTGAGGTTTTCGAGAAGAAGGAACGCGCAGAGGAAGATCGTTATATTCGAGAAATGGAGAAACAACTGAAGGATAAGAATTCAAAACCACCTAAAAAGCCAAAGACAAAAGAAGAACCAAAAGACAGCAATAAGAAGACAGAAAGTAAGATGATGTAACGACTGTATTGATTTCATCTTACTCTACTCTTTTATAGCACCAACTCAAGAAAAAGCTGAAAAAGGCGGGAAGAAAACGAAATAAATTGCTGCAAAACGCGACAATATTCATAAACTTAATACGAAGGACTCTTTCATTCGATCGATCGAAGATCACTATTACAATCAAAAGAAACAACAATATTCACAATTAATTTTTAAAATACCTATTTAATATGAAAATACTAATCGAATGATTTCTTCTTTATAAGAAAAAGACTTTCCTCGTTCTGACGTATTCTTTCATGTCCATTTCGCAAGCCAATCTCGAGCAACAAAGTTCGTTCTTCCTTCCCATTCTTGTAGCGGGGTTGATCGTAGACGATCCATTCAACATCTTCATCACTGTGATAGTACTCTTCAACCAAACAAGCTCCTCCTCCTATCGTGAGAACACGCCGAGCACCAGTCTTTAAGAGTGCCTCCTTCCCAAGGTACAGATATAAGTGATCGTTAGGGTGAAGCCAATTGGTAAATGTAGACATTACAAGAGGGGTTTCAGGATCTGGGTGAGGTATTTCAATATAATGGAGGGGAATCACTGTCACTGGAGCATCATCGATCCTAGAAGGTTCGCCAACGATTTGGACTTCTTGTTCTTCATTCACTTCTATCATCCGATTATCCCAGGAAGATTTCAGATCAAGTATCTGATGAGCAAACTTGAACGCTACCAGCGCTATGTTCTTTCGTGATATTAGTGGAGCCATGGCAGTCAAGTAGAGTGTAAAGCTTCGCTCACTAAGATCATCCCCATCAAAGACTATCACATCAGATTCATTCATAATCTTTGTAATCATTGGTGGGAACGGCCCTTGTAGATCTATTCCTGATGCATATCCTTTGAAATGAAGAATCTTTTCAGCAGGAAAAGAAGACACCCACCCAATAGTATTTTCATGGCATTGAAAGATGTACCTCTTCATACCTTATACAAGATATAAAGATGAAGCCTCTAGATGTAAGAAGACTTCACATCTAAAGTTTTCTCTCTAAATTTTCCTCTCCATGAAAGGAAACGTAAATTAAAAGGAAGTTCCTCTCTTCCTAAATTTTTTTAGGATCGACAAACAAGCAAAATATGCAAGTTTCTTTACTTGTAGGAGAGAATTAAATATGATAAGAGCAGCAAGAACAGTAGTTCAATTAAGGCATCGCCGTTTCTTCTCCTCGAAAATATTTTTTCGCAGAGAACAAGCGGAAGAGGCAAAGTATATTCGAGAATTAGAATCTAGTCACCTCAATAGTGTTAAACCCCCGATTTGAGAGGTCCCTAAGCTTAGAAACCAGGAAGGTAAGCTATGATTGGATTTTTGACTTCATTTTATTAATCAGTAACAGGAAAGGTATCAAATAACACACAGACGAACGACTCTTCCAGTACGAGTAGCAGTCCAACGAAACCTGAGCCTGTGACCTGGAAAGATTATCTCCACGACGCAGTTTATTTTTTCTTTTGGTGGATATTGTGAGGGTTTAGCGAGTGTTTTATTCGAATGCTCTCAGGTATCTGCCTTTGAGAATCAGCGACTTTGAATTAGTATCAATTTGGTTTTGGGATTGTCTTATACCTTTCCTTCTCCTCCTTGTGAGTCATGAATATATTTAACAGTCTATGAAGATTTATTCACAACTTATTCTTTAGTTGCATCTTTTTTGCATCTTTTATTTTTTTCTTCACATTAGTTATTTACTAAAACAATAGAAAGTTCGTTTATCACTGTGCTGTTTTTGATCGGAACGCAAATAATACTTCTCAATCTCAGATCTAAAGTCTTTTGATTTTCATTTTTTTTGTTGTGTCGAATAATACCGATATTTCCAAAACTATCAAAATTAGACTTTTTCCCATCAAAAAGTCAAGAAATAGGAAAAAAACAGAGAATTTACTGCCTTTCCATCAACCACTGTCAAAGAACACAACGATACGAGTTAAGGTGCAAGCAGATCGGAATCATCTATAATTTCCACATCATATCCTTGCAATTGTTTTCGAAGATTAAGTCATTCTAGTCTCAAGATGTCATTTGTCAACCGTGCAATTTTAAGAACTTCAGCAACATTTTTGAAAAATGTGAAAACTGTTGCACCAAGAAGAGCAGCAGTTCCATCTTTTTCTACTCTTTTAGATAAGAAAGAATTAGCCGAAGAAACTAAATATATTCGTTCTTTAGAAGCTAAAAGACAAGAAGAAGTTAGACAAAATTTAGAAAAGATTTTAGCTTTGGATGATTCTCATGCTGATAAGCAACAATTAATTGGTTTATTAGGTGAATTATTCTTTGCAATTTTTTTTTGATACTATTTCTTACTTTTCTCCTTTTCTTTTTTACTCTATTTCTATCTTTAACAGAGAAGAAGGAGGAGCCAAAGGGTCTTATCGCTAAGTGGGGCTTGAATGACTGGAAGTTCGCTCTCCCAGCTGCTTTACTTGTTGGTATCCCAGCTGTCTACAACGAGGTAAATTTTTGTTGTTCACACTTTGCTCTTTTTTGCGCTAATTGTGATGTACCATTTAGGTCATCATCATCGATGCTGAGTTGCAATTAACTGCCTGCTTCATCCTCTTCGCCTCTACCATGTACACCCAAGCTGGTCCAATCATTGCCAAAACTTTCGATGATTACTCCAACGAAGTTGAGAAGGATTTAAACAACGTAAACAACTCTGTCCACAGCCAAATTGGAGAGGCCCTCGCTGCCAACCAGACTGCCTTAACTTTGGAAGAGGATATCAAGAGCTTACACGCCTTAACTGACCAAGTCGCCATTGCCCATGCTGAGGTCTTAAACAAGCTTGAGGAGCACAAGTACAGAGAGGCTATCGTCAAGAAGTTAGAGTCCTTACAAGCTTTAGAGGAGTCTGCCTCCTCTGCTGTTCGTCAGAGAATCGTCACCTCTGTCAAGTCTGATGTGTTAACCACCTTTAAGAGCAACAAGAAAGTCCAAGAAACTGCTTTAGAGCAAGCTATTGCTGTCTTAACTGCTGGTACCTCTGCTAAGTTAGGAAAGGACGTTGTTGGTGATGTCTTCGTCAACTCTATCAAGACTTACAGAGATAACTACGCCAAGCAACCAGCTGGCTCTGATGAGATCTTAAAGAAATTAGAGAAGGATGTTGCTGCACTTGCTTCTGCCCCAGAAGTTTCTGGCAAGGGTGGAAACGTATTCCCAGTTGTGTAAGCTAAAGTGATCAAAGATAATTCGTTAGATCACCTACCCTTAGATACTACAATCGAAAACAATTTTATGGTCAAGAAAAATTAAATTGCTTGTTCGAATACTTCTTCCATAATACTTCTCATAATATAATTCAAAAAAAAATCTCAAACCTTAATTGTCATTGTAATCGAGGATCGCTGAGGCGAAGCAAATTCGCCCTTGTACGACCTCAACCGCACGAATTCAATAGAGGAAGAGACGAGGATTTAGGGATATGATGTCGCTAGATGATGCTTTTATGGAATGATATGGAGGAATGGATAACCAGTATTGTTTTAAATTTTACATATTTGGCAGACTACTGGGGTTTGCACTATTTGTCTCGTCAGCGTTTTATTCGCATATTTTATAGGTTACTACTAGACGTTTTATAGAGGGATAGGGAGATGATTTATGCAGTAAGTAAAACAGCACCACCAGCCTCCTTTATCTTCTTCTCGGCTTCCTTGCTGAAGAACTTAGCCTTGACAACAATAGGAACGCTTGGTAAAACACCCTTTCCTAAGACCTTGAAGTAACCCTATGAAGAGAAAATCAGTCAATACAAATTTGACAGAGATACAGAAATCCCCTTACCAATTTAGTGACGTCTAAGACAGGGGTCAAGTCAGAACCAGCCTTGGCCTTTTCGTAGACACCCTCTGGTAACAAGCTCCATAATCGATCAACGTTGAGGGTTGGGCAGTGTTGTAAGCCTCTCTTTAAGTGGAAAGTTCTCATACCGACCTGAGAGGGTGGAGCCAATAATTAACGACGGTTCAACTGCGAGAGAGGTGAAGTCGTTACCTTTCCGAAGTAACCAGGGTGGTACTTATCCATTAAGATACGGTGATGATGTTGACCACCGGCATTACCACGACCACCAGGGTGGGTTCTGTGCTTACCAACACGACCGTGACCAGCGCAAACGTGTCCTCTCTTCTTACGGTTGTGGTGTAGTCTAGTAGGCTATTGAAGATCAATCAACAGAAAAAAAATCAAATTCCACAGTTAATCTCATTGTCATATAAATAAACTTGATAGAAACGACTAACCATTTTGGATTATTGCTTGTTTATTGAGACAAATAATAGATGTAAAACTTATTATTTGATGGTTGTTGTGTGGTGGAAATAGTATTGATTGATATGAGTTTTTTATTAGACTTTTAACTCATCTTTTATTAGTTTATGTATGGAGAGAAATCGATTTTTACAAAACTTCCAATTGACCAGAAACGACCAATCTCTTGATAAAAGAGAAACATCGGTTGCTTTATAAGACGTTACACCCTTCTGATTCAAAAGATCGCAAAGATAGATTTGATTCCATCGACAATAAAATGGCTTTTCAATCTGACCAAGCAATTGAATATGCAGGTTTGATCATCCAACCTCCCAAAAATATTGTAGAGTTGAACAATACTCAATCGAATCAAATGCGGGTTGATGGTAATTTGGTGACTGGCGAAGTCGCCCATGTTCCTCCACCTGAAGAAAAGGTGGATCTTATCATTGAATCATTCTCAGAAATGGTGACTGATTATCCAGTTGATCGAAAGGTTCCATTAGTTGTCTTGGATTGTGCAAATATTGGTTGGAACTATGGTAATGATGCATTCTCCGCTTATGGCTTACAACTTGTCATTTCATACTTCAAGCAATATCATGTTGAAATCAAAGCTTTTATTCCCTCTATGTACGTACAAAAGAAACTTATTTATAATAATGGCACTTCAAATACTAATGCTCTGATGCAAACGGATGATATTGATATATTACAAGGATTAGTGTTTAAAAAAATGATCACATTAGTACCACCAGGTGATTCTGATGATGCTTATATTATCAATTATGCTAGAAATTATTCAGGTTTTATTATTTCTAATGATTATTTTAATGATCATCTGAATTCTTTGACGAATACATCTATGAAATTAAGTATGAAATTATTCCTAACAGAGAATCGGATTAGTTATACATTTGTTGGGAAAGATAATTTTTTCATTAATCCTAATAGTTTATTATCAAATCGATTAGAAATCTTCCATAAAGATGGAAAGACTAATAATGGTAATAGTAATGAAAGGAATGGTAGTGGGATGACTCTATCAGCCGCATCACCACGTTCCCATTCTAGTAATTTAAATCATTTACAGAAAAGTTTACAATTTTTAAGTAAAGCCATTAATGAATTAAATTATGTACAAAAATATTCAGAAATGAAACAATTAATATTAATGAAAGCAAAACTATACTTTGAGGTAAAGTAATACTATCATACCATCTAATACACTTCTCTCTCATTATCATATCTCTTTTATAGATACAATTATTTCAAGAAAGTTTTGAAGAAATTCAAAATATTCTTTTATATATTGATGAAAATTGTTCGGAAGCAAAGTATATCTTAAAATTATTACAAGAACGAGCAAATAATACGAAAATGAACAAACCTTCATCCGTACCCACCCAACCACAAGCACCAACTCCACCTGCACCCTCTCCTCGCTCCCAACCCTCTTATCCCTCCCAACCTTTCCCTACAGATCAAAACCATCAAAGAACACCACCTGCCAGACAGCAGCCTCAGCAGATTGCCTTCTCTTCGTATGAACAAAGTCGAAGCTCAAACTATCCTCCACCATCGCCACGTGAACAATTAAGTTCGCCACATTCGACTTATTCAAACCAGTACAAACCTCCCAATAATAACTTCCAGTCATATGAAAACTCTTACCACTCCAATCAACCGAACAATCCACCACAACGAACTGTTCCATCTCAACCACCAAACCACCATTACACTCAAACGAATTCCAACCACAATCCTAACCAACAACAACAGCCACCTCCTCACTCCTATCACAGTCATTATAATCGCTAATTTCGTCCCATTTCCGTTCAAATCTCGATCGATCGTTTTTGATAATAACACTTCTCATACGATTTATGTCGTCTTTTTAAGATCATTTTTTGGTACTTGTTTGCTTCTCTTATCCTTCTTTTCATTCATAAATACTTCGATTGAAGAGCGCATCTTGAATATTCTATCCTTTGTTTCGGTAGTCATCGAACTAAGACTTAAATTAATAAAAATAAAAGTTGTACAATGATTTTTATCTGGCGTGAAAGTTTCAAGTTTGTCCTCCACGAAATTATCTGTTACCTCGAAGGGGAGGTGTATATAAATTTCGAAAATGTAACACTCAAACACCTAATACAGAATTTTATAACGAAGTCACACCTTGTGAAAGTGTCCAAAGGAATGGCTGTATATGTATACATTCGATCTACTTTGCTTGAGAAGGCGTTGGGCGAGTGAAAAACTCCTGAGTATTATGAATAAAATGACTTAGATATTAAAGATAAAAACAAGATAAGAAAGAAAGTATTCCCTTCATTTTAAAACAACCTGAGACACATACACTTCCAACATAATCGCTCCTACTTTAATACCGTAGACAACAGGTGCTATCCGTCTGACATTTTAGTGTAGTGGTTCTAACTCCAGGACAACTTGTACAACTCCAAGTTAATCCTGTTGAATAGGTTTGATCAGGGCATGAAATCGGATTGATTGTACCCGATGGGCAATAATAACCAGCCGGACATCCTGCAGTGCAACTGGAGTCTGCTAAACCTGTTGTACTTCCATAGCGACCTGGTGGACATAATCTAGCAATTGCATGATCACAATAACTCCCCGCAGGGCAAATTACTTCACCGCGACGAGTTTTATTATCAGGATTGCCACCAATAGAATAATATCCTCTTTGTACAGCGGTTGGATAGGTTGAACCTCGCGGGCAGTAATAATTCACATCACTACAAGGTAAATCTAATCAAAAGTCATGAGATGAGGTTCAAGAAAAAGGATAAAAACTAACCGTCAGGGCGGGTATGTGGTTTTTGAGGCCACACAGTGATTGGAGGAGCTCCAGGCTGAACTGAGAGATAAGAAGGACAATAATATCCAGCAGCACATAGGCCATCACACTTAGCTGTTTGAAGGCCATAGCGCCAACCAAAAGTCCCTAATAGCAATAAATTAAGAGTATCGTTCTTCTGAGATTGCAAAGTTCATTACCTGGTGGACACGGTTGCTTGATGCCTCCAGTGCAGAAATAACCTGGTTCACAGGGAAGTTCAACTGTACAGGTAGAATTATCAGGATCCCAAAAAGCATCTGCACCTGCACTGACACCAGTATGAGAGCAGTAATAACCTTCATGCACCGGAGAAGGTTGAAAGCTTCCAGTGGGACAGTAAACAGTTGAATTACCACACGCATATTGCTTCGGAGAGGACGATCCTGCTAAGCAGTAATATCCTGTGAGAAAAACGGAAATGAATTGGTTCTTATTGGATAAGGAGAAAAAATTTACCTTTGCTGCAAGGTCCCATACATTGATCTGAACTTGTGCCCTCTAAAGAAGTGTAAGTTCCTGGCGGGCATTGATACCTTCGACCATCTCCGGGACAATAATATCCAACAGGACAGATTAACTGCTCATATCTTAAATCCTCTCGCCGATCTTCATTCGTATAGTAGCCTGCTGGTACATAAATTGGTGAAGGAGATCCAGTGGGACAAATGACATTTGCAGCTCCACAAGGTATCATGAAAGGTGATGTGCTTCCTAAAGGACAGTAGTAACCCTCTGCACAGAGACCAGTGCAATTCCATCGAGTTTCCTCCGATCGAGTCCCATAATAACCAGCAGGACAGAGATAACGTAATCCACCTTGGCAGTAATATCCCGGTTCACATGGATATTGTTGATATCGTGTTAACGATATATTTCTTTGCCATGCTGAAGCATCTAATGCAGCAATTGATGAAATCAACAACTTCTCACATTGTCCAGTAGATATATTAAAATATCCAACATACCCTGATTCATAAACACGAGTACAATCACAAACCTGACGATTTGCAGAAGATTGCGAGTCGCGTGGGTTGCATTTGAGACAGAATGAGTAATCATCACCGGATACAGCTTTATACGTGCCTTGCGGACAAAGTTCGCATTGTGGTAAAGGGCTAATAGTAGCAATCGAAGAGGCAGGTAATTGGGTAAACTCGATAGGTGGGATAGTGAGATTTCTCCATTGTCCAGGTGGACATCCTTCGTATTGGTAATCGGAAGTATAGTATCCAATCTGTACATTCAAAGGTGCTACGGTTCCAGCGGGACAGAAAAAATTATCGCTCCCACAAAATCGCATGATTGGCGAAATACTCGCAACTAATAATAAAAGTAGAGGGACAGGAAATTAGTAACAGGATTGTTTTAACGATAATCTATCATACCTGGACAAAAGAAGCCATCTACAAAACACATCCCTGAGCATTGAGGTGAGTATAGACCTTCCTCGGAACCATAATAACCCGCAGGACAAGGATATAGCAGTCCGTTTAAGGCGTAATAGCCCTTGGGCGCGATGGCTTGGCCGATTCGAGTGCTTTCGTTACCTCCTAAAAGAGTCACAACGTAAACCTACAATTCTCGCCAATAAAGATATATGATGCAAACCTGTTGTATACCATCCCAGAGTAACATTGATCGGACGGGGACTATTTCCTGGACAGAATCGTGACGCATCTCCACACATAATCTCTTTAGCAGAGATAGATCCTTCAGGGCAATAATATCCTGGCAAACATACATCAGTGCAATTCGAAACCTGTAAACCAAATGTACTTCCATAAAATCCGGCTAAACAAAGTTGCTTGATGCCATTTTGACAATAGAAGCCTGGTTCACAAAGCCTCTCAGCTGTGCGGGTTTTTGGATCCTCACTCCCAACTACAAAAAACGAATCAAAACATAATGAAGATGACTATGAGATAGAGAAATATTTTACTTGTGTAATATCCAGGATTTACGTATTGAGGGCGAGCTGATCCTCGCGGACAAAAGACATTAACCCCACCACATGGAATTTGTTTGGCTTTAGGCGATCCTTCAGGGCAATAATAACCTTGCTCGCAAGCACCAGAGCAAAGACTTGTACTCAGACCATAGGTTGAACCATATCGACCGCGTGGGCAAGGTCGTTTTATTCCTGGGAATCAGAGAGTGAAAAATGGAAGTGAAAGGAGAGGAAGGCTTACCATCAGCTAAGCAATAGAACCCTGGCTCACAAATGGTTTGATTGGTAAAAGCATATCCTTGAAACACATTATCCCCATAAAGTTGTACTAAGCGAGTATAGAAGTCTTGGAAAGGAGGTCCAGTGTATTGATCCAAGCTGACAGTATAATACCCGAGTGTAACATTTCTAGGAGATCCGCTTCCTGGAGGACAATAGATATTCGTTCCATCACATTGAATTTCATTGCTAAGGGTGCTACCAGGTGGGCAATAATATCCTCCTAAACAACCACCAGTACATGAGGCATTGGTTTCTCTAATCTTCAGACCATACCTTCCCGCAGGACATAAATAACGTACTCCATCAACACAATAAGATCCTAAGGGGCAAGGCTCCTGGTAGACGAAACCACTTGCATAGGTCATACTAATATTAGTTCTAAGGGCATAATATCCGAGAGCGGTGCGGTTAGGGCGTCCACTGGCGGGTGGACAATAAACAACTGGAGAGGCGCCACAATCAATTTCAAAGGGAGAAACCGATCTTTCTGGACAATAGAAGCCTTCCACACATGAACCACTACAACTGACATTCGATAAACCAATTCTGTTCCCATAAGTTCCAGGTGGGCAGCTATATTTTATTCCATCAGCGCAATAGTGACCGATAGGACAAATTTCAATTGCAACTCGAGTCGCGAGTGTCGACAAGCTTTCAGTACCATTAATATCAAGACCGTAGTACCCCACAGGGACAGGGATGGGTTCTTGACTTCCTAACGGGCAATACACATTTGAACCGCCACAAGGGAAACTAGTACTTCTGACTGTTCCAATGGGACAATAAAACCCAGCTGGACACAATCCACTGCACTCAGAGGTGTTCAGTCGAGATCTATCACCATAGAAACCGGCAGGGCAAGGGGTCTTAATTCCATTGATACAATATGATCCTTCTTCGCAATCTCGAAACCCCGCACATGTATTGAAAGGAGGTAATTTCACCTCATAAGCACCATTATAGCAACTTACAAAGCTTTCTACCTTTCCACTCGAAAACCTTTCCTTCCAACTCAGAAATAATACCAGAAAAGCCAAGGATCGACAGAAATTGATCATTTTTCCATTAAACTCACACAATCCTGATCCAATTATTGAATTTTTTGTAAGCAATTCCTTACAACTTTTGTAACTGTCCTGCCGAAAACTCGAAATCGCGAAAAATCGAAAAACTTATGCTGCAGAGGCGCAAAGGCAAAGCTGAAAGGAAAAAAATCAATTGATTCGATTGGAGGATTTGATCTAACTCAATTTGAAGCTACTTCAAGTCTCGTTGCTGTTCTTTCATATCTCATCATTGAGTCTTTGTATTTTTCTGATTTTTTTCTTGCGAAAAATCTTTGATTCGGTTATTTGTAAAGAGTTTTATTGGGAATTGTTAGAATAAGATCTCAATCATGTCACAAGCTAAATTTTTAACTGCAGAGGCATCTGTAAATGAGAATCGTGTTCAAGTCCCAGAAAATATTCGTATGAAGTTGTACGGTCTTGCGAAGCAAATCAAAGAAGGAGATTGTCGTATGCCCAAGCCACCAGAGTAAGATACTCACCTTTATCAAATCCAAAGTTTACTTTTCATGTCTTCCAAATTAATAGCTCTAATACTATTTTAAAGGCTAAATGGGATGCATGGACTGCTTGTCAGGGCATTAGCGTCGATAAAGCAATGGCTGATTATGTTAAGATCGTGGAGGGTTTAGAGCCTTCTGTTCGAGTTCCTTTAGCCAGTCGCAAGGGATCCGCTATTATTGAGACTCCAGGGGGTATTCAAAAGAAGGGAACTTTGTACAAACAACGAGATTTGATGAAAGGGTGGAGACCTCGTCACTTCGTATTACAGGATAACTTACTCTCTTATTATCTTGACCAAGATGATGCTTCTCCTCGCAGCACTTTAGATATCAGTGGATGTTCTGTGACTACATTAAAGTCAAACACTGTTGACGGTGTTGAGTTTTTCCCATTTGTTATCACCCATCCAAAGACAGGGAAAACTTATAATCTTTCTTGTGATTCTAAATTAGAAACCGATATCTGGGTTGCCAAATTATTAGAAGCTGCAAATGCTGTTGTAGCTCCATCAGGAAAAGATGGTGACAACTCTCAAAGTGCACCAGTGTATATCAGTTCAGCGACAGCAGCAGTATTGCAACCAAACATTGCCCATGATCGTGAAACACGTGCCTATATTCCAGAAGAATTGTTAACCAAAGTTGAGAAAAATGCTCAAGTTTTCTTAGAAATGTTAGCGCCAGATGCACCAGGATGGGAATTAATGTTTGAAAAGAATGGTTTAGTTGCTAAAAAGCGTCCATCGTCACAAATGATTTGTGTACGTGGCGAATTACAATTGAATTTTAATTTATTAGATGTATGGTCACTTGTCGTTGATGGTAGTAGACAATGTGAATTAGATCCACAACGTCAAATCCATGAGAAAATTAAAGAATATTCGAATCATACATGGGTTGATTATATTCGTTTTAAAGGCATTTGGCCAACTAGTCCGCGTGACTTTGTTAATGTTGTTCATTGGAGAATGTTAAATGATGGTTCTGTCATCTTATTTGCGTTTAATGAGAAGTTTAATGATATTCGTCCTCCTGTGGATGGTATTGTTCGTGGTGAGATGGCTCTTGGTGGTTATTGGCTTCAGCCGAATGCTCAAGGAACCAAGCTCAACTATCTGGTGAACGTAAGTCATTTTTTCCTTCTTAAGTATGTTTTGATGCTTATTCTACTTCTCTAGACCGATTTGAAGGGATCTTTAGGTTCTACTGTTATTAACTTTGTTTGTACTGCTCAACCAGCCATTTTATCAACTCTTCGTAAGATTATGACCAATGAAAAGGCAAAGGGAAAGCACACACGTGCCTTAGAGCAGGCTACTTCTTATGGTGAGCTTGTTACTCTCAGCTCTAACAATGCCAGCTCTGTCGAGGCTCCTAGCGAAAGAGCTGCAAGTGCAAAGTCCTCAAGTAGTGGAAGTGCCAGTAACGTGCCACCACAACGTCGTGCAACATTATTAAAGAATGCAGCAAAATTACAAAAGATTAATATTGTCGCATTATTTATTCTCTTTTTACCTGCTTTATTATACTATGTTGTTGATAGTAGATTACGTTCAGCTGGTTTCTTAGGTGGTTTAATTATTGCTGTGACTTATTTAATTCGTTTACATCTTGGTGAACCAACAAATAAAACATCTAATAATTTAAATCAAACATTCCCAGGTGGTAAAATTGTCTATCGTTTCCCTGCTGAATTAGGACGATTAGCAATGTATTTAGAACAAAAAATTCAAGAAAAAGAATTAGATATTACCTTTACACATGTTGTTGTGAAAGCTGTTGCAATGGTCATACAAGAATTACCGTCTATTAATGGACATTTAATTATGAATGATTTTTATTTATCAAAAACATCACGTGTTGATGTAAGTTTATCCATTGATATGAATTCAAGTCAAAGTGTAACATATAAAATTGAAGATGCTGATATTAAACCATTAGAATATATTGCTGATGAAATTTTACAAAAATCACAATCATTACGTTCTAATCCTGCATCATTAGATAGTCATTTAACACCATTAGTGAAAAAAGCACAAGAATTATTACCTGCTTTCTTATTTCAATCATTACAACATTATGCACATCGTGTTGCTATTCGATTTGGTATTAATATTCCTGCTTTTGGAATCAAACGATTCCCATTTGGTGTTTGTACTATTGTGTCTTCGCCTAGTGTCGATGGTGAAACTGATATGGATTTAGCATATATCCCTGATGCTTATGAGACATCTGCACCAATTACTGTGACTATGGGTGGAATCCGCATCTTACCTAGTGTTGATCCTGAAAGAAAGGTGAACGGTACACCAGTATTAAATTTTGCAGTTTGTTTTAATACACGTGCTGTCTCTATTAACGAAGGAAAGACCTTCTGTACACGATTACAACAGTTCTTAAATGAACCTGCAATCTTGGAAAAGATTCATCAAAAGATTGTCTTTGAAAGAGAAGAAGCTTTGAAGAGAAAGCAATACTTTGGTAGTAACAATAAATAAGTAGTCGTGAGTCAGACGCCTTCGATCTGTTTGTAAGATGAAGTGAAGAGATTCATCATCTTCATCCTCCCCCCCTCTTCTTTTGCTTTTAGCATAGTTATTATCTTTGATATTATATTTTTCTTTTCTCTATTTCTTTCGTGTTGTTGTGGTTCTATGATGATGCCATATATAAGCATATATCTGAAAGAGGAAGGAGGGAGCTTTGACATGGAAATGAATTGAATGGAGTAGGAGTAGGCATATATAACTTTGCATAGATAGAATAATTAAATTATAAGAATTCATTATTATTTTTCTTACTCTTCTTCTTGAATCATTTGTGTCTTCATTGTCTCAACATATCTTACATATATTAAAATCAAAGACCATAGAATATGGATATCAGTAGATAGGAAAAAGAGAAAAAGTCAAATGACTAAAAGGTACTCAAACTTAATGAAGAATACATATCACACAACAATATTGTAAGGCATAAGATAACAACTATTCAATCATTCATAATTGATGATTATCGTTGTCAATTTAAGATCAGAAACGCTTCTTGGAATTGTCAAAATACTATGATGATGTTCTTAACAAATACAACAACAATAACATCTCGATTTCACTTGAGAATATGCATGGAGATATAATTTAGTTTGAGGATGATCTGGACCGAGAACTCTAGTAGCACGCTCAACACATTCACTGTAATATGCCTCTGCCTCTTTAAATTTGCCTTGATTCGCATACATGGTCGCTAAATTATAAACTGTTCCCAAGGTTTCTGGATGATCTTCCCCTAAAAGAGAAATTTTCTTCTCAAGACATTCAACATATAATTCTTCTGCTTCATCATATTTCTCATGATTGGCATATAATACAGCTAAATTATTCATAGAAGATAATGTATCGGAGTGATCATTCCCTAAAACGATCCGACGTCTCTCTAAACATTGCATATGCAAACCTTTCGCACGTTCATAATCTCCGTGATTACCATAAAACAATGCCAAACTATTCATCGCATAAAATGTGTTGGGATGATCCTCTCCAAATGCTAATCGATTCTTCTCGATGCATTCCAAATGGAACTTCAAAGCTAGATCATTCTGTTTTTTCTTTTCATAGAGGACAGCAATATTATTTAATATCGATAAATTATCAGGATGATCATCTCCAAATAATACTTTCCGTTTTTCGAAGCATTCTAAGTAGAATCTTTCTGCTTGGTCATATTTTCCTTGACGTTCCAATAAGAAAGCAATATTATTGAGAGATAATAAGGTAGAAGGATGATCATCACCAAGTGTGACTCGTTTTTGTTTCAAGCAATTCAAAAGCAATACTTCTGCTTCGTTTAATCTTCCTATTGTAACATATAAAGAAGATAAATTGTTCATTGCAACTAATGTATCTGGATGATTTTCACCAAGGATAGATTTCCTTTTGTCCAAACAATCTTGAAATAATTTCTCTGCTTCAGGATATCTGCCTTGCTTTTGATAGAAATCGGCGAGATTACTCAATCCTGTTAATGTATTTGGATGAGTTTCACCAAATCGCAATGTTGATTTTTCTAATGAAGTAATATATAATGGTTCTGCTTTGTCTAATTTCCCTTGAATTGCATATAATAATGCTAAATTATTTAATGATTGCAAAGTGTCAAGTTCATCTTCCCCTAAAGTGGTTGTACGCTTTTCTAAACAATCAAGTAATAAAGATTCTGCTCGATTATATTTTCCTTGGTTTCTATAAAGTAAAGCAAGATTGTTTAACGCTATCAATGTCTCTGGATGAGTATCTCCGATCTCACGACACCTTCTTTCATATTCTTTTTGATAATTAGAAATAATCCATTCTCGTAATTTCTCAAAGATTGTCTCATTTAATTTATTGAAACCAATGACTTGTTGAATAGCTTTGTGGATTTGTTCCTTGTCGTTAGGATTGCCGCATTGGCTGTTTTGACAGTTTATTGTTGCTAACATTCTATTAATAACTCCCTCAGTGTTCATATCAATATCCTCAACAAACTGACTTTCACTGGTTTTTGTCATAGCGACAGTAAATAAGGAAGAAGTGGCGATGGTGCAATACAACTCCCAAATACACCATCCGCGTGTTAACGGTACTGGATCGTTCCAAGGAGCCAAGACCATAACTGTTCTTCCAATTTCTTGAATCGCTGTCTTGAAAGTATTGCACCACCATTCAAAGGATTTGCTCGAAGTATCGAACTGATTATTACTAAAGAGATCGAACCAAATAATAACATCTGGTTCTATTGAAAAACATTCTTCTAAAGCATGAACAACATCAAGAAAGTTAAATCTCCAAGCGTGAGAAATAAATACATGAGCTTCTCCAACCATATTGGGATCTGTCTTTAACAAATATTCACAATACGAACATTGATAACCACTGCTCAATAAAAAAGGTTTAACCAATTCTTGGCAAATATCATCAGTTGTCTTCTTTTCTACATCTTTAAGAGCATTCGCATAACTGGAAAGAAAAGATAATTTGATTCCGAGCTTGGGAAAACTCATTCGAGATAGAAACAAGTAACAAGTTGAAGAGTCTCAGCTTTTTGTGCAATTCATGAACTTGTGCGAAATCTCTGTTTTGCACAGCAGTTACATGAAAGGGATTTTACTCGTAAAATCTTAATTCAAACCATTCAGAGTATAGAGGATGGACTATTATTTCTTCGCTGAGTGTCAAATAAAACTGAAATGGATTTAGGATATATCCTATCCCTGATTCTTATGAAACATCTGCACCAATTACTGTGACACTTGCTGTAGAGATTCATTTTCATCCTCCCCCTTTCTTTTGCTTTTAGCATAGTTTATTAACTTTTATTATATTTTTCTTTTCTCTATTACTTTTGTGTTTTTGTGGTTTACGACGATGCCATATACAAACATATATCTGAAAGAGGAAGGAGGGAGCTTTGAAATGAATTGAATGGAGTAAAAGATTACAACAGTTCTTAAATGATCCTGCTATCTTGGAAAAGATTCATCAAAAGATTGTCTTTGAAAGAGAAGAAGCTTTGAAGAGAAAACAATACTTTGGCAGTAACAATAAATAGTCGTGAGTCCGCCAAGGATTACATCTGCTTTGAGATGAAGTGAAGAGTAGGCATATATAACTTTGCATAAATAGAAGAATTAAACTATGATTTTTTCTTCTTTTATAGTTTATGTATTCGTCGTATGAAATCGGGTGTTTAGAATTGAGAATCATCTAAGAAGTGCAGCGAAAGGAAATGAGATTATTGAAATAAAAAATCAAAATTGAAATATATGAAAACTGATATCACATATATAGAGGCAAGATATGCTTAGAAATCCTCATCGAATACTAGAGGTTGTTGTGCAGTGTTAGTCTTCTGGTTCTCATCAGAGTTAGTAGAGGCGGGAGTCTTGGCACTAGATTGCTCTAACCATAATGGAATTTGCTCCTCCAAGTTCACTGACTTAGGCTCTCCAGACCAAACCACTTTTCCCTCCTATGAAAGTTATGATTTAGATCAAATGAATCTTGCAGGAATTCTTTCATTACCTTGTTGAAAACAAAGTAGAAAGGAACTGCGGTATACCCTAAAGCTGCTTTCAAGGCATCTTTATCACTTTCCTCAATAAAGATATGGTTAAGATTTTCCCAACTTAGAGAAAACCAAAATTACAAGGGAAAAAAGGAAGAGTGTGAAAGGGCTTACTCATTAATGACTTCTTCCACAGTCTCTACATCAGAGCGACCTTGAGATAAAGAACAAGAGTAAAATCCAACGTTTGCAAAGGTAGAAGCAGCAGTCTCAGCATAGGTATTGAACTTCTCTAACACAGCTGGGCATCGAGTACATTTGGTATGCCATAAATCAACAACACTTAATTCAAATTGACGAGCAAGAGACAAGAAATCCAAGGTAACTGGCGTTTCCAATTCAGAATTGGTAGATTTTAATAATTGAACATTGATTGTTGGTAACATTTTCTTTCTTGTATCACTGTAATGAATTTGATTTTTCGAAATTGCTTTTAAATTCTGTAGACAATGAAAAGTGAAAAGTAAGATGGATTCACTTCCTTCTTGCAAATTCAAAAATTCAAAAATTCAAAATCAAAGGATTCCTCAAATCGATCGAATTCTTGAAATCGAATTTCTAAACGAATCGTTTGAAAAGCGCTTTTCTGATTCCAGCCGATTTGTCAAATAATTTAGTGAAAGATCTTCTCATAAGAGATTTACCCTGTATTATACAGGATCTAAATCAATTATGACAGAAGTCAAGTCGTCTTATCAGTTGGCAATTGCCTATGCGAATCTTGAAACTTCTGAAACTCTTCAAGATACCTTCCATGCTTTGGAACATTTAAACTCAATTTTTACGGAAGTGATTGATAAAATTGGAACTCGTGTCAAGGAAGAAAGGCATCGTATTGAAAATATTAAAAAACGCACAGCAATATGTCAAGATAAAGTTCAACAATTACGCGGTTCAAATCAAGCTGTAACAGTATTTTCTACAGCTAAATATCCTGCGCCTAAATCCCTTCCACCGACCTATACTCTCTTCGGACAGATTACTGAGGTAAGAAATGAACTCCTATTCCATTTTTGTCTTATTACAAAGATTCCTTTTGCTTTTGTAGGCACATTCTCCCTATCGTATGATAGTAGATGATGTCGTCTATCAAACCGCCGACCCATCATCATCACTTATTGGTAATACTGAATTAACAGAAGAATTACAAACTATTTATACAAGATTAAATTCATCTGGTAAAGAATTACAACGTGTTGAATTTATTATGGAAGATAATGGTCTTGGTACTTTACCTGAACAAATTAATTCTGTTTCTTCATTACTTCTCTTTAATAGTAGTATTAATCCATATAAAGCATATCAAACATCTGATAATTTATTATCAGCTGGTAGAGAAAAAACGCAAAGTATTGAGAAATCGAAAGGTTTAGAAAGTGCTCCAATGACTATTCTTGCTGGTGATGATTTACCTGATATACAAGGATTAGATTTAATGTTTAAACCATCTATGGGTGAAATGGCATCTTTAGCATTACCTGATAATCTTCCATTAGACTTTATTGCAAGTAAGTTTAATATTCTCTCTGTATTTGTTCTGATTCTAATGGAAACTCTGTGACGTCATAGATATTAACTTCACTGCTGTGGATTTGCCTTCTATTGCTCCGTCTATGGCTGGGAAGCCTACCTTTAACCTACCTCTCATTACTGATGGTGGTATGAAGCCAAGTGCTCCAAACACTGCACAAGCACCAAAGCCAGCAGCTGGAACACCTCCTCCTCCGCCACCTCCCCCACCAGGTACCATCCTTAAAGTCCGCTTCTTTCTTCTTATTTTCGTGTCTAGGACCAGTTGGAGCGCCACCCCCACCCCCACCTCCTACTGGACTTCCTGGCGGTGCACCCCCTCCTCCCCCTCCTCCACTACCAAATAACGCTGGAGCTCCTCCACCTCCACCACCTCCTCTTCCTCCTTCCGCTGGCGGCCCACCGCCTCCACCTCCTCCATCTGCTGTGGTGATGGATGAAGATGATGGTTCATCATCAGCAGTGGGATCTGAGCGTAGCAGTCTATTAGATCAGATCAAAGGAATGAGTGTTAACAAACTTAGAAGTAAAGAAGAATCAGCGATTGCAGCAAAGAAAATTCAACAAAAGGCTGATGAAGATCGACCATTATCTATCCACGATGCATTAAAAGCAAAGTTATCGCGTATGAATAAGTAAGTCTCAGTTGAGTCAGATGAAGTAAAGACATGTTTCTAATTTTTGTCTAGTGCGATAAGCGGAAAGACAGATAAAGAGACGAAACGAAGAGATTCTATGAAGATTCAAGAGGCTCGAATGACATTGTCTGGAGCTAACAATAATGGCAATGGTGGATTTGATTTTGATACTGGTTTATCCTTCCAACCTCAGGTACAATATCCTTTTCCTTTGATTGTTTTGATTTAACTGTTTTTTTCCGAGCAGAAGAAGAAAGATCCTTATGACTCTGATGATACAGCTGATACAAGAAAACCAAAAACTCGTCCTCCACCTCCTGCTGCGCCATCGGTGAGTAGAAGATTCTACGCAAGTTTGATTCTCACTGACTCTTTTTCCGATTGTTGTAGAATTCTGGTGGCTTACTAAATGCAGCAAATCCTGCACTGTCCTCAATGATTTCTAAAGCTCAGAAGAAACATGGTTCTGACTCAGAGTCAGATAGTGATGAAGATGACGAATGGGATGATTAATCTTATCATAGTCGATCTCATGAATTCTGCATACCCTTATGAGCAGAGAGAAGTGAGGAGAGAAGTTATTAGCAATTAGTAGTCTTAAGATATTTAAAACAAGAAATATATCAATTTAATGAACATATCTTTTGTGTATGGAGTGAAAGAACAAAAGAGGCATAGGTCATTCATTGATCATCAAAGGATATAGTAGAAGTGGCTTAAGCATGGAATTTACGAAGGAAAGAGAGAATCTTATTCAAACAATCAAGGATTGCATGATTTGTGGTAACATTCTTTAAATCTCCACGAGTAACAAAGCCATGAACCTCTTCTTCATAGACGTAGAATTCATTGCTGGCGGCGAAAGGTTTCCTTTGTAGTTGTGCTTCAATCTCTCCTCCAGGCTTCCATGATGCTGGCTCACCCTTAGTTGATGCAACGAATTGAGGGCAGTTCACTAGCTCCACAATATCTGTGTCCCTCTCGTTGAATCGCCCTCCAACCGTCACCACACTTGGATGGCATGAAAGATTGCAGAAGATGCGATCTTTATGAACAGCTTCACCACAGGCCTTGAAACCGATATAAGAACCCCAACAAAAGCCAAGTAAAGCAAAAGATTGGACATTTCTCTGTTGAATGAAGAATTGAGTCGTTTTATTGAAGATACCACCAGAGCTATTATCCCAACCGTGTCGAATAACATAGGCATCCCTATTCCCTCCACGTGCTTGATCTTCGAGAATAGTTCCATTCGGGAAAAAGTCCGGAGCTACTACTATATAATCGGGCAAGTACTCTGCCAATGTATCGCAGTGTTGCTTGTTAAGACCTGAGTTTAATCCGAAGATATCATGAATAAAGATCA